>JAIPRL010009936.1:0-16536 GCA_025469235.1 Pemphigus obesinymphae
ATATTAGGTACATATAATGTTTCTTTGGTGATGTGCTTGGTACGACAAGAGAGCGAAAGATAAAATGCTGTCGATAACACAAACAGTAAAAAGAATATTATAAATTATAATACATTATTATAGGTACTTACGTCTGTTTCTATCTACGTCTGTCCTTCTAATACTACAGCATAGTCGGAGTCTGGAAAAAACTGAGCGCTTACCTATGGATATTAAGTTGCCTATATAGTAAAACATTTTCTTGATAAATTTTTTTTTACAAATTGTATTATTGTTTGTATTTATTGTATTTGTAAATTCTTCTGATTGAATCGTGAGCAATCGTGACATTTTATATTATTAAAAAGAACCAATAAGTACTCTTTTTTCCCTTTCTTTTTACTTTTATCTGGGCAAACGCCGCTTACCTCGCTTGCCCTGACTGCACGCCACTGATATATAGAGGTATATACATTAGCGCTGAGCACCTAAGTCCGTTTCCGGATAACTAATCCGGATATATCCGGATCGGTACAAATATCATATAATCCGTTTGATACACGATAAATCTGGATTGAACGATTATATTTCGAATCCGGATTAACGGGTTACAGGACTATATTTCATTAATTTCGAGTTTTCGTGCTATTGAATAAACTATTACTATCGATTATAATTTATATATAATATAGGTATTAGAGATCAGTCCGGTCCCGGGTCGGACCGGACCGGACCAGAAAAACCCGGACCGGAAAAACTCGGACCGGAATCCGGGTTTGGGCCGGGCCTAGAATTTTTTTTTTAACACCGGACCGGGCTGGGTTGGGTCGCAAAAGTAAATGGGCTGGGCCGGGCCGGGCCGGATCGCAAAACAAAACTAGTCGAACCGGGCCGGGCCAAAAAATACTGACCGGGTCCGGGCCGGAATCCGGGTTAAAAAAATATTAATATTTGAGTAGTGAGTATTAATAGTTATAATTAAATACAATAATATAATGATTGTGACATAAAAGCGGAATGACATTTATTTTATTTGTTGTCGGCCGATAATCGATTTAGGTATTAGGTACAACTGATTTTTAGAATGGTTTTCCCCGGATGGCTTCTGTGACTACTAGAGATCAGTCCGGTCCCGGGTCGGACCGGACCGGATCGGAAAAACCCGGACCGGAATCCGGGTTTGGGCCGGGCCGGGCCTAGAATTTTTTTTTTAATACCGGACCGGGCTGGGTTGGGTCGCAAAAGTAAATGGGCTGGGTCGGGCCGGGTCTAGAAATTTTATTTTAATATCGGGCCGGGCCAGGCCGGATCGCAAAACAAAATTGTCTGGGCCGGGCCGGGCTAGAAAATACCGGCCCGGACTGATCTCTAGTAGGTATCTACTTTTTAAAAATTATTGCATTCCTTGAATGGAGGGGGAAAACACCTAATATCTACTATTTTTTTTTTTTTAATATTCATTATTTTTTGCCCATTTTATTTTGAATTAATAATCGTTTGAGGGTTCGCTCATTTTTGTGTAAGACCAACAATTCCTACCTATATATCTACCAACCCCGTACTATATTTTTCTAATTCAAACACTATTAATTAAATAATATGCGTTGAGAGTATACACGTATTTATTGCGTCCGTTATGGGAATTGGAACACGCCAAATTTTTACTCGAAAACACCATAGGTACGATCGGTTTGCGTGATTTTTATCAATTTTGTTTTGCTAATATTGTAACGTATATGATACACGTGTGTTTCAGCTACATAAATTTATTAGCAATTACTAATTACAATTAAGATAATTTTGTGAAATATAGAAATTTGAGTTCAAATTTCAAATTTCCAATTGTAATAACTTTGAAAATAATTCTTTGAAGTTATCTCAAGTTTAAATCTATCGATTATAAAGTAGGTATTGCCGTATATAATAGATTTTGCTATAAAATTCCAATCTTATTTTGATGTCAAATGTCTATCATGTCATAACTATACCATGCCGCAGGTGACTGATATTTTGATACCAGGTCGAAAATGACAATTTTGCACTTTTAAATATATATTTTTAACACAAAAAATGTCGACTCGAGAAATAATTCAGAAAAATTAAATCCAATGGGCAATACATTTTAAAGTTGTGTGGTATTTAATTGGCAAATTTGACATACTTTGCTTATTTATTTTTCGGGGAAGTAAATTGTCGGAAACTAGGTTCGTCTACAAAAAAAAGTGAATGACATTTTTTTTTTTAAAGGGACGCTAATTTCAAATTTTGTTCCGGGTTAAAAAAAAAAAAACCATTATCCAGCATTGACTATGTATTATTATAATATACAGCTATTTATCGGTCACGAAACTCGTTGTAAAATTCTAAAACTTTTTCAAGGAAATTTCACCAGGATCGGATTGAGCCGTTGAACGGTCGGATTTACGGATTAAATTACCGGAACCTGTAAGTGCAATAAAATAACAAAAAAAAAAAAAAAGAAATGGCTTAAAAAATCGAAAATCCCCCAGAGAACAGTGAAAATATTTTTCTTCGTGGAGAATATTTTAAAGAAAAAACGAGTATTACTTATAAATCATCCATTCTCGAATAATGCCACACAATATATCCGGTGATGTATAATTTTAATTTTTTTTTTTTTTTAAATCTATAGGTACACTTTTGTGCGCATTATACATATTAAACGGAAAACCATATGATATCAAAAGTTATAAATTACAATATATAATGTTTAATTCCCGAGAGATATTCTTGTATGGGGCACATTTTATCGATAGGTATTATACGATATCTTATTCGAAAATCACATGTGAACAGTATTACAATATTCAAACTATCTATATTATAGTGTTATATTATTTATTTATTCAATTTTAAATTACTATTTATTAGATACGACTGAAAATATATGTACCCGTAGTATAATTTATTTGTTTATTTATAATAATTTAACAGACTTGAACCCTTTGAATATAAGATGAAATCAATTGACAATGATTACATAAACGGACAGAAATGACTTTATTATAATAAAATAATGAACATTAACTATACAAAGTACAAGTATAAAATAATGAAATACAAATTAAGAATATTAAAAAATATTTATACATTATTAGTACTTCTTAACATCAATATAACATTAGACTGAAATTTTAATGTGGATATTTTATTATAGCGAAAAACTGAGCACGCGGGAAAAAAAAATCTGCACCATAACTCTTACGATAATAGGAAATGACAAACAGATCAGTGGTTCTAGAAAAGTATGTGGAAACCTTGATTAATATTAAAACCAGTAAATGTGGACAATCAATGAAACCATTTAATAGATAATCTATAAATAAAATATCAGAGAAAAATCTTTTTTCTTCTTAGGCCTGTTGAATCCAAACTAATTTATAACTGAAAAGTTCTGTATGAATTATTAGATACTAAAAGATATTTGAATTACTAGGCGTATTGGTGACATAAGCAATTATTTTTAAAAATTTATATTGGACTAATTCAAGATGTTTTAAGTACATGGATAAATTTTGAGACCAAATAATGTATCCAAAGTCTAGAGTAGATCGCACGAACGAACAATATAAAATTTTTAAGCTTGAAGTATGTTTAAAATTATGGGTATTCCTATTAATAAAGCCAAGCATTCTAAAAGATTTATTCAAAATTGTTTTATGGTGGAACTTCAATGAAAGATCCGATTCAAAATATATATCTAAATCTTTAACTAAAGATACTCTAATTAATTCATTTTTATTAAGTTTATATTTTAATATAATTCGGTTTTTAGAACGGGTAAATTAAATAATTTTGCATTTATCAATGTTTGATTTAAAATTTACTTGTTTCAATTTAAAATTTGTTTAATTGATCCTGTAGTATCTCAGAGTTTGATAATAATTGAATTGAACAAAATAATTTAGCACCATCTGCAAAAAGCAGTAATTTTACAGAATTATTAAATAGCCGGGGCAAAACATTTATATAAACTAGAAAACAAAAGGCCCTAAATATGAACTTGGAGGAACATCTGACAATACGTAAAAATTATTAGAAATATGGAATGAATGTTTAACTGCTTGAGAACGGTTATTTAGGCAAGAAGCGATCCATGTCAAAAAAATAACCATTAAAACCAAAAGCCTTATGTAATAAAAAACCATGGTTAACTTTATTGTAGGCTTTTTAAAAATCTGTATATATTGTATCTACTTGAAAATTTTGACCATATGATTATAATAGATATATTTGACAGGTTAAAAAATATAATGGAATGCTTTAGTAGAAAGCCATGTTAGTTGAAACTTATTTGATTTACCAATAGTGTTGTAAATGTTTTGTAATGATTACCTCAAATAATTTAGGAATAACAGATAATTTAGAAATTGAACGATAGTTACATTATATTACATGTGACACCGGATTTATGAATTTGTGTAATAAATTATTTTTTTCAAATGTCGGGAAAATTTCTAGTAGTGAATGACAAATTAATTATGTAAAATAACGGTTTAAGTAATGGCGATTTACAGGATTTTGAAAATAATGGAGGGATTCCATCTGGTCCTAAACCAGATTATACACTTAATGAATTAAGCATATCATCTATCTCAGACTCCAAAATAAACCATGAGTTCAAATTAAGATCATATTTATTTAACAAAAAATTATCATATACATTAGTATTTTCGAAATAATTAACGTATACGAAGGAAAAATAATCATCAAATAATTTAGTAGTATCATTGATTTTGTCAGAAATAATATTATCAAAATAGAAAGTAACGGGTATGTTATTTTTATTTGATCTTAAGGACTGGATATATTTCCAAAAAGATTTTAAATTACTATCTATATTATTTTTAATTTTAAGATATAGTTTGCAGAGAGTGAAAGAGATAATGCTTAAAGAAGTTCAAAAAAAGTGAAATTATCATGTTGAGAATTACTAATTTTAATTGTTTATGGGCTTGTTTTTTTTTTAATGAATAAGATTTTGAAGAACACGATTTTTCCACATAATATTCGGAATACGATTAGGATTAAATTTAAATTTTGGAACATTAACATCAAATGTATGTCTAATAATTTCATAGAATTTTGAAATATCAGATTGTTAAAATTATATATAAAATCAAATTCTGATATAAATGTACACATTTCATCAAAATTACATGAATTAAAATGATATAGGATAGAAGTGAATAATTCTACTAAAGTAATTGAAGTAGAGGTAATGGGTAGATCAATTCCAAAGGAGGATGATAGGAAATTTGGTGTAAGGAATAAACTTTAAGAATACTATCAATTTAATTATCAGAGAATATTAAATCGAGTGTGTCTTGTCGAAAATTTGTGACATTGTTCCATTGTTTTAATTCGATGTTAATTAATGAAACTATTAGCAATTACATTAACAATATTATACGGTGAAGGATCATTGATTGACCACATAAATTCGGATTTATTGAAATCACCTATGGTTAAGATATTTAAAATAGAATAAGAGAACATTATTTTTGCAATTAAATCGCAATATGCAGTGTAAATATCTTTATGGTGGCTTGGAGGTATATAAACGCCACCCAATAACAATTTATAATTATTATAATTTAGTAGGACAAAAACATAATCTATACCAATAATACTTTCCGTAGGTATTCCATTACAATTGTATTTAATATGTAAAACTAATAAAACTCCGCCATCTCTGATTTCATGACTAGATTCTCGGTCAGATCTAAAAATATTATAATTTACAAGTCTGAACTCTTCGTAATTATAATTAATATTAAGCTAAGTTCCAGATAAAAATGATAAATCACAATCAAGAGTATTAACTGAATTATAAAAATAAATAACTTTGATCCTATAAGACCTCTTTAAAAAAAAAAAATGGGAATTATGTACAATATTAACGACAGAATTTTGTATAATTGCTGGTATTCCTCTTACAAATTAGTTAAGTCGATTTCACCATTTATGTACGCAAAGCCAATTCCTCACGAAGTCTCTTCGTGTGGTCTCTTTGATATTGGATACGGTCCAAGCTAAAAGAAATTGACGAGTATCGGGACGAAAGTTTATTTTTCATTATATTAAAAGCTTCTGATATAGAACTGAATGTAGTTATTAAAGGTCCTGGTTTGTTCGATTGATAACGACCGTAATGAATGGCCCTAACTGATACTGGCGCAGTATAATTAGATTCGGCGATAGTAGCAAGAATGTTATTTACCCGATCGCGATCATGAGCGTATTGCCAAATAGAAGTGCGGCAAAAATTGTTCGGATTGAACATCGGACTGGTTTGAATCACTTTCGATTATATTGTAGCTATTACATTATAAATGAAATTTGCCACACTTCTATTTCGCTCATTAATTTCATTATTTATAAATCCGTTACATAATTCATTATTTGAACATGTAATGGGTAATTTTTGAGCCCCTCAACTTCCACAAGTAATTTCTCAATCAGTAATTTAAAATCAGACAATTTCTTTAAACTACATTCACAATAGTCGAGCAAAAAATTTTTAGCGATTTATTTTTCATCGCGTGGCATTTCATTTCCGTGGGTTGAAAGTCCCGAGCATTTACTATGAACAGCTTCTGAACAACTATCACATTTTATTGGTACATCTATTTCTGTAAAACGGTTAGAACTGTACAGTTAACGTAAATAGAACGAAAAAATAATAAAACAATAACGATGGTTAATTAAAGAGCAAGAAATGACTATCAAATCCACGTCCGCACAGTGCAATAGTCAACTGATAACTTATATTATACTAATATTATATTATGTTCGAGACGAATAATTGAAAATAAAGTACATATCGTAATATTTCAAAAAATTTCATACATATATTTTATTTTTTTGAAATATTAAGAATATAGTGAAGTTTAACCTTTCACGTGATGTTATACAATTCGTGAAATGGAATTTAATGGCAAAAAAGTGCGTCGTTCTTCATATAATTTAGTTGCTTTTTAATGCTAATGTAAAAATGTAATTTTTTAATCAACACAAATATTATTATAGATGTACAGATCAAATGCATTTAAATATTTTTAATTCATTATGAATGTCGCATAATTGTATACGGTTTTGGAATTACTTCATTCGTCGTGTTGACATCAACGCAATCAAACGTAGGTATCTATATTAATGATTCCATCTAAAATTGGAATTATTTTATAATTCTATAATTAGATTGCTCGTTTTAAGTATTGACGGGCAGACGAATATTACAATTTGTTTTAATTTAATTTGCATAAAATTCATAATTGGATATATAGGCAATTAAGGCCACTTTGTTCTATTATTAAACGAACGTCATGCGAAATAATATTTAAAATTATTCCAGATAAAAATGAAGTGGAAATATCTTGGAAATAACAAAAAAAGTGAAAGAAAAAATATTCATGAACAGCTTTAAAATGTTATTGAATTTACAAATCTAACACTTTTACTCACTTTTAACGAGTGGAGTTTGAAAAATAATCAACTAATAAATTCCAAATTTATTAAAAATCACGTACCGCGAACATATAATTCTACTCATTTTATTTTATGTTAAAATGTGCATATACTATGTATTTACACAAGAATTTTATTAAATTGTTCGTGTTCATATAAGCATCAGGTACCTAAATTATAATAAATATTTTATCAGTCATAAGTATATATTATTAGGTTAGGTATATGTTATAAGTCAACAATGCCATATCCGAAAATGAACTTTTCAATTTTTGTATTAATATAGGTACATTTTAAGCGTATGGAATTTTAATAAACACATTTTTCCTTGATAAATTTGTTCGAAATTCATGGCGATATTGAAGTATTAAAATTTATAAAAACCATGCTAAAGATGATCAACATTTTACATTCAAATTCAATGTTCAAATTTAAAATAAATCTTACCAATAACAATTGGTATTGAAAAAAAAATAGATTATATTCTCGAGACTTTGGTTATATTTAAATTGATATGATACAATAAATAATTTTTTAACCTAAAATATACAAGTTATATTATATTCAATATTGAGTGAAATCTACATACTAATGTGTTAGAATAACAATGTTTTTGCTCCCTCGAGTAATTTTATTATTATTAATTATTAACTTAAACCACAACATTATTTTTGATTAAAAATTGATAATTTGTTCATAATAATTAGGCATCCCCTTGTTTATACCACGTAAACCAGTTTTCTCATACTCCAAGGTTGATAAGAATATCTTAAAGATGGGAACGTTAACGGACAAAATAACGTACTTTGATTAAGTTAAGTTAGTTTCAATTTTTTTAGTTAAAAGTTAAAAGTTAAAAAAAATATATTTTAACTGGTCGAGTTTAAAGTTAATATCGTAAAAAATATTAACTAAACTCAGTTTAAAAAAAGTTCATTTTTTCATTTTTAATTTAATATTTAAAACTCAAATCTCAATACCTTTTTTAAATTATTCAACAATGAACTTTTCCACTATAAATTTCTATTTTTTTATATTAAGTATTACCATTCATTAATTTATAATCAATGGTATTACGTACTTATTTTGTGTTACCTTTGTTCGAATATTAAAATATACATTATACATATAAATATAAATTTAAGTTTTAAATCAACCGGTTCCTATATTTCACGATTCATTAAAATAAATAATTCACGTGAATACGTGATGCGAAAGAAATATTTTTACTGTTATACATACCCTGATTTAATTTTATAGTGAAAAACTATTTATATACCTATATAGTAATAATATCAATATTGGAAGCTGATAAGTGAGCAATTTGCATACATTTAAAAACCTGACTTAAATTTAAAAAAGCGATTGGTGAAATAATAATTTTGTGAACACCATAATGTGTATTAAAATTATGGTGTTATAAGGGATTATTCCCCTTTATGTACACTGATGTGATAATAACATCATTATCGTGTATATAATAAATAGATTTTTTAAAAAAAAAAACAGTTATTTTTAAATTATAAAATTAAAAATTTTAAAGCACCCGTTCCTAGAACTACTTACTATTTTATTAGAGTCAAGACATGAATATATAAAAGAAAGACTTAAATTCAATATATATGTACAAGTAAGGGTAAGTATTCCAAACACGGGGAGATATGATGGTTCTTAGATATCAAATTTTTACGTAGGTAAAAAATAGACCACTGTTTAGAAAGGAGCTGCTGACTGCTTTTGCCAACACAAAGTAAGCGGTAGTTTCGACTACCTTATCACTATGATAATACATATATATATGAATATTATAACAAAACATGTTAATAATAGATTCAACAATTGTGTACAAAAACTGGATTTTTGTGGTTTGAAATCTATGTATAATTACTAACAAGTATTACCTAACCAGTGGCGTAACTTCTAATGCCCTTGGCAAAATAATCCAGTGGGCCGTTAGTTCTACAAATTTAGCGCATGCAACTGCTCACAAAATGCATCCCTAGATCTTCCCTTGATAATATAGACTATAAATAATAAAAAACGTGTTTAGTATGCAATTATTTTTATGGTCATTTTTTTTATAATAATATAAATAAGACAATAACAAAATTTTAAATATTTCATTTATATTTAAAATAATATCCGGCCAGTTTTATAAAAATTTCTTCATTCTTTATTTTGCTTTAGTAAACTTATCAATTAAATCCTCGAAGTTAACCTCTCGGGCTGTTTCATATTTGATTGAAAGTAATTCCAGGCCACTTAAACAATCTTGTGTCATTGTACTTTTACAACGCATAATTACCTAACTATAATAATAATATATTTTAAAATAATAGTTTTTAACTTGAAAAACGGCCGTTCCGCGTTTGCAGATACATCAAAAATAAAATAATGATTTTTTACCATTAAAAGCTGGGCAAGATCTATTGTTGATATAAACTTTCTGGACAAGTTAAATGCTGATCAGTATATAGTTCAAGAAAATATCTTTTCACAACTTTATGGTGTTTGTTTATAAATTCTGTAGAAATAGACCAACTTTTAGCAAGCATATTTGCTTCTTCCAAGAGACCATTAAAATTGCATTTGTATTCTTATTATATAATAATTTTCCGACGTCGACGAGTGAACAGATAAAATAATCTATAAAATATAAGCATATGCCAGTCATTATTCTAAATAGTGAATTTATTTTATTTTAAATCAATTTAATTTTACAAAAATATAATTATTTTTAAAGATCGTCGTATTTTTAAATTTTGTAACGATGGTGATCTGTTTTTTTTTTTTAGATTTGTGATATTTCTTGATGGGCCCTCAGAGCCATGGGCCCGTGGCTCATTGCCCGTCATATCACCCTATTGGTACGCCACTGTACCTATCACAATATCGAAATATAAAAAACGAGAATATTTTAATTAAATTTAAAAATTAAAATTAAAATATTTTAACATATACCAAATAGGAAGATAATTTAGTACCTACATTCTGCAGGACATAATCAATATATATATATTTATATTATTTATAATATATTTATATAAGTATAATATCATTCTACAAAAAAAAAATAATAATTTAATGAGTTTTAAAAGTCTAAATTTTGGAAATCTAACTGAAGATTTTTTTTGCAACCATCTATTGAATTAATTGTATACATTTTTTTTTTACACTGCAATTATCAGTGTTTCATATCTTGAAGAATAATATCATACTATTGTATATAGGTACTTACAACCGCGGATATAGAGAATTTCATTAAAATAATTAATTCAAATTAGTTAAGATTAATTAATTCGAAAATATTAGAAGTCAAAAAAAAAAAAAAAACTTCAGCTCATTAAGTTTAAAATGAAAATAGAAAAAAAAAATGACTAACGTATAATTCAGTTAAAATGAAGTTTATTTAAAAATAGTGTAATAAATTTGTCATAAATTTAAAATATTAAGTACGATAAAATACACGAACGCCTGTCTTTATAAATTAGAAAGTTGTAATTATAACTTTTTCAGAATTATAAATATAATAAACTTTTAATTATTTAAATATCCCAATTTCTAGCATAAAATTACAATAGGCCTGATTATTTTACACGCTATTATCATAAGTATAAAGTATCGTCGATAAGCTTACTGCGGGCAAGTTATAAACGTTTAACTGTTTAAGTATTATTATTGTTATTCTATTGTCTCTGGTCCAAAACGCACGACTGCACTTATACTATTGCATGTAATCGTGTATAATATAGTACATTATTGTGTTATGTATGTTTATGTGTGTAAAATACATTAATATTATAATGTTTTTTACAATATTTAATGGTTTTTTTTTTTTTTTTTTACAGCTTTAAGTCATTTTTGGTAGCATTTTTCACAATTTAAAAGCAAATATTTACACCTTTTTAATTCAATTTTTCCCTTTTTTTTTTCGTAATTAATATAACATAAACAAATTATATTCAATGTTATTATTGTTATTCTATTGTCTCTAGCCAAAAATCTCACCTACTTATAAATTATTATTTGTAAAGGTAATCGTATATAATATTTGGTCTGGGGTATATGAAAAAGTCTGATGGTTGAATTATTTTTCATTGAAATTTCTTCTCTTGAAAAATATGTATTTTTTACTAATTTGTAATTTATTTTAATAAAATTTTTGACTTGTAAACAATAATTAACAAAATGTATTGAAATTTATGTAATTTTAAACTCTGTAAGATATTAGATGAATATCTTTATAAATATAAATAAAATCAGTTTAAGTTAATTTTGAGGAAATACGAAGTACCTACTTTTTTAACATTTTTTACAAATACATTATGTTAATATGTGGTAGAGCTTAGACAAATGTATAGGTATACATACAATTATACTTGAATAAACTTGATTATTGTGCAATATTAAATAATATTATAATGATACATTTTTAGTTGAAATCTACTATCTATATTGTACGAAAAATTAGGATTAGATACCTAAATATATGAAAAAATTAAATTTAACATATTTTGTACACTTTTTTATTTTAATTTTAGACAAATAATATATACATTGATTTTAATAATTCGTTTATAACATAATAATTGACTGGCGTTGGTTTTATTATCTACTGAAATAAGGAATTTATCTTTTCAGTTACCTAACAAATTTAACATATATTTATTGCATTTTTTTTTCTTAACGATTTTAAGAATACACAATTATTGTAATTTCATGCTAGTTGACTAATCGTTTTTTTTTCGAATGTTATCCATTCCTGCTTCTATCCCTTGCTTAGAGAAACTTCAACAACTGTATATAATAATGTATTATATAAAGTTAAGGAGGTTTGTTCGGGGGTGTAAAGTTTGCTCTGTCGGAAAACATGACTAGAAATTTTCTTACAGATATAGGAAACAATCGTACGAAATAGATCGCCCAAAGCTGTTCAGGCGACAAATAGCCTACTATTGTTTTACCGACTGTAAGAAACTAATCGATTTGGCGAAGCGGTTTCACTAAACTTTCCACGGCGTGTATTATATAAAATATGTACAGGAATAAATTCTGTATGAGACATTATCGATGTCCGAAAACAAAAACGAAGTGGTTTTTTGAGGTTTATTTTTATTCTATTTATAATGATGAAGACAGAGGTACAACCACTGGAGGACGTTATTATACTGGAGAACCATTGAAGTTATGTACACGTAAAATAATAATAACTGGTGTTTGTTTTTTTTTTTCAAATATTGTTATAAATAAACTACACGAAAATATTTATGCAAATATCTAATCGCATCAATTCGCGTACTGTATATAGTACATGTAAAAAAAAAAAACATGTAGAATAACAAAAACAAAGGATAAAAAGTCGTTCGGGCACAGATGGTAGAAGTTGGTCCATCGTCCATTCGATTCTTTGGACATGATGGCGTATCATTATTATTTGAAATTTGAAATAAAATATAAATCATTGCATTCAAAAGACGATTATGAGTGAAATTAAGTAATAATATTATTCACGTTCACTTGAAAATTGAATTCATTAACATTCACGTTCAAATTTATTTAAAAATAACACGTAATTTATAAAAATAAAAATAAACGCGTTAACTTGGTCGTTCATTTTAATTAATAAATGTTGGTACATTTGTCTTATATACATTTAACAAAAAATTACCAAAACATTGAAACTATTGTTTTCAAGTTGTAGTGGGCCCACGGAGTTAAGCTTTATTAAGTATTATATTTGTATAATATATTTAAATCTAATAGAGTTTATAGCGAAATATAAATAAATTTTACTTAATTTGATTGGCGTCATTCGTGTTTACGTTATATTTGACAGAAACGAGTGTCGTTAATTATAAAATATGAACGTGAAATTATGAACATCATTCTTTCTAAATACTGATATTAGTAAAAAAAAAAAATGTTAAAAATGAGCACTTCGATCATTGGTTGTCACTAGAGTTTCTTCACTTCGCTTATCTGACAGAATACTAGAGCTCTTACTGGATGTGTTACATATGAAAGTAATCATAATCATTGTTTAATAAAATTATTTTTACCAACCATTGGTGTAAATATAATAATAGTATAATTAAAATAAATGAATAAGCAACCATGATAACTCTATTTGTTATTTCACCTAAATATTTAAAATATTTTCGTTATAAAAAGTAAGTTTCCTACGCGTAAGAACACCTATAGAAAAATCGAAAAATATAATACTAAGTAATACTTCTTCAACTGTCTAGAACTAATTTTATATCAAAAAAGTTTTTTTACTTCAAAACTCATAGGTACTCAAATCCTACCCGAAAAAATTTACATATATGCAAAATAAAATATCTTAAAACCGATACAATCCTCGTTTTGCTCAAAATCTAAAATGTTGGTAATGCACTGTAAAAAAGCACGTATTCGTACTCAATAATATACAGACAGTAATAATAAATAATATACGAATTTATCGAAACGAAAAGATTCAGGTTACAAGCAGACACCACCTGTCGACATCGGTATATAGTTTAAGTATATATTATTTATGTATTATTCGTACGCGTATCGTATTATTTGTGGGTGGATTTAATGCCTGTTTGCATTGATCTAGTAGAACATAGTTGTATCTTTCATTATCTATATTAACAATAACACAATATGTGAATTATAACAATTAACAAACAAGTTTGTAATAATTTGTAACACAATTTATTATTATAGGTTATACCTTATCATTAAGTACTCTTATTTTAGTAATTCTATTGATTTATTAATCATATTTTATGGATATATTCTGTTTTATATTTAGTTATTGTATAACAGTGTAATACTTATTCTTGGTAAGTATTTAAACACTAAAAAGGGAACATTTTTTTTTATTTTGTAAATATGTTATATTCAATTTTTGCATAATGCTCGAAATAAGTATTTAAATACCAAAAATATGAATATTTAAGACTGAAAGTTTCTGTTAATATGTATAGGTATAGTGTATACCTATAAAAATTAGATTTTTATCTCATAACGAATAATTAAATTAATTTTATCATTTAAAAATTAAATAAATAATATGCTGTTTCTCATTCAAAGTTTCAATCCCTTAGAAATTAATTTCATCTGTACATTTTTCTTAAATAATATATTTTATCTCATACAAACCATATATAACCAAATTGCTTACTAAATCACTCAGAAAAATTATTTTTCATATATACCTAACTATAACAATAAATTACCTGTTTATGAATCACATAATATTTATGTTACTGATCATTACTCGGTCTAAGATGTAATTTCTACTTTTTCGTATCATAAATTCACATGGACGTGAAATCCACTGTGGTTTGGTTAAGTTAAAATTTAATGATAGCTTTTGTGTGTCTAATTTTATTTACAATTTCGTAACATTTTCAAAAGCGTAGATCGGTTATATTTAAGAGAGGAGTTAAAGTCGTATAATTGATTATCGATGTATCACAAATTATACATTTTTTAAATTGAAGGATTTATCCTTCTTAGCCCTTTACGAATTTCGTCAATGAATATGTGACTTTAAATATATTTTGACAATAATAACTATAATCTATAGGAATAGATCATACAAGATAACTTACATTAAGATAGCTTTTTATAAGATAACTCGTAATAATTGAGAGGAAAAATATGGAAGGGATCTGGACTTTCTCTAAATTTTTTTCAAACATTTTTATAGTCTTAGTCCTTGTTACAATAAGTGATTTAAGTAGTTTTGTTTAAAATTTGTCTAACGGGCGAAATTTTAACTTAAAAAATAGTCAAATTATAACATTTGCCTTCTGTCCCGTCGCTATAATGCTTTATTATAGCAAATAAATGATTTATTTTTATCAAGTATTAAAGTATCAATAATGAGTTGAACAATAATAATTATTAATAACTAAATTAATATTATACTAAATTTGTCATAAGAATTATGATAGAATTGAAAAACGAATTCTCTGAAAAACTCTGAAAAAGTGTGTACAGTTATACAAATATGCCTAATCGAAATCATTTCGGAGGAATTATAAGTTTAATTCCTTAATTTTAAAGTAACTGCAAGTCGTTTTTTATGGAATTCGTACGTTAATCTCTACGCCATTAAGTAAATGCTGTCCATATAATATGTGTCTATATAATTTCCAATCGATTTTTACTTAATATAAAATGTACCTACAACTTTTCGATAATTTTTCTATTTACTTTTCCAAGTTTTCTAAAACTATATCGACTGGAGGGGTAAATGGAGGGAGAGTCGTGGACACGAAGGCGAGGTGGTGGTGTGTGCCTGAAACGTGATAAGTCATTAATGACGGCGGACGTAACCCCGTCGGGTATACCGTACCTGTGATGTTCCAGAGTTCGCCCAGACAGTCGTTCTTGAGGCGGCCGATGCGGTCGCGCTGTTCGCGCTCGTTACCGGCCTCCAGGTAACGGAACACGAACGCGCCGACGATCACGTAACCGGCGACCAGGGCGAACAGGCCCAGGTTGCTGAACAGGTGCGCGAAGAACTTGCGCACGCACCGGCGGAACCGCGGTTCCGGCGCGGCGTACGGGACGGGTGGCGGTGGCGGCAGCAGCGGCGGCGACATCGCCGGTGCCGCCGGTGCCGGCATCGATGCACGCGTTCGCGAAGACACCACCGCCAGCGGGTGACACGGGCGCGACCGGACACACGCACCGGACTGCCGCGATGTACCGTGTCGGGGTTCGAGCGGCGGCGGCGGCGGCGGCGGCGGCGGTGGTTCTGCCGGGACGGCGGCACTCGGCGGGACGGGCGAAAATATGATAACGATACGAACGCTCGTGCACACTGCGCCCGGCGGACGATTATCATACGCGCCTGTGTACCGCACACGCATACGGCCACGAGACTACTGGCGTTTACGGGGGCGTCGTGCGACAAGTCGCTGGCCCGCCGTCGCCGAGCGCGTTAACGGTCGCTTCGTGGCGGCGACACGCGCGCATGTCGCCGGACGTCACGACCGGTATATACCGCGTGGTTGGGTTTTACGACGACGTTTTTTTTTTTTTTTTTTTTTTTTTTTTTTT
>JAIPRL010009937.1:0-16533 GCA_025469235.1 Pemphigus obesinymphae
TGAAAATCGAAAAATGACCTCTCAAAAGTACCAACTAGATGCAATTTGCTACCAGAAACAGGGTATGAGTGTAAAGATCGGAACACTCCTTCTGGTAGTAAATTTGTTAACAGAGAAAAAAAAAAAAAATAAACATCATTGTAAAACCACTAGCTCCCTCGCTACTCTCAGAATCTAAAATAATGTATCTCAAACTAGATTAAATTCAAATTTTTCAATTTGTCAATTTTTTGAATAAATTAATACCTACCAATAATAATAATAAAAATAAATATAAATTTTATGTAAAATATGGGCCGTGAGTGTTCAAAAATAGATTTTAAATAAACGTTTCGACCGTAATTCATCATCAAATATTTTCTATTATATATATATATATTTACTTTACTTATAAATAGTATTATAATATATATATTGTTGTTTTTCATACTATATTTGTATTTTTATTTATATAACTATATTAAAATTTTGAAATTAAATAATTTTGAAATTTTAAAAATATTCATTAATTATGGTTTCTAAATTAATAAATCAATAGAGAAAATAAATAATTTGAAGGGGAAAAGTAAGTAGAAATGGTACAATATGTATACGAAGAATAAGTTTGAATATATTTAAGAATAAACATTATCAGGTAGAGTAAAATAGAGTTTGAAATGTGATGTTTAAATAATATTATATAGCTTTTGTGATGTAGGCATCCACTATGCCAGATCTTTTGATATTTAAACCCTATTTTTTTGACGTATCAGTTTGCAATAACGCAAGGATAATTATCGAGATATTTTGTTTTAGCCAGCTCGTATTTCGTTAAACTAGGTACAATTATAAAATTATCATAATTACCTAATTGAACACTGAACAGGTACTGGGCTTTCCTTGATGAATATTTAAAAAAAATTAATTTTCTATTAAAAACCTATATACATCAATATTTGGGAGCTAAAAGGCCGTTATTATATAGAACTTCTGTTATAGTTAGACACTTAGACACTTAGTTTTAGTCGTAAAAATGTCGGGAGATCGCTGATAATAGAAGGTAGATCAGTGTATAATAATTTACTAAAACCACAGAACATTATTTTTATTTTTCTAATAACTCCGGATTTATAGAAGTTCGGACCACTGTATAAGAATACAGTATTCACTGTATAGAATACTCGGAATATCTCTGATGGATAGAGGTGTATAACATACTAAAACACCTCTAGATAATGTAGGTTATATATTATTAACAACACTTGGTAAACTCCTTGATAATCATAAACATATTTTAACATACCCTAGATCCTAGGAGATCAATTTTTATATTGTAAAGCATCTAATTTAATTCCCTAGTTTCAAAAGAAAATTTTTATCAATATATCATTATCTTAGTTTCTTTTAGAAAAATCTATATACATACCTAGTTATATTTTTATGAGTATCCATATAGTATCTAATTCTACCGTCGGAGAAATGATATTTAAACAACTGAATCAAAATAATAATATAAATAATTTCAATAAATTTCTAACAACGCTTAAATTCTATGAATTGCCTTTTAAAATGTAATACTGTAAAAATAATGTATGTCAAGTGAAATTAAAATAAAACTATTCATATTTTCAATCTATTGTATAAAGAAAAACAAACCATTATGAAAAAAAAGAAATATAAAAAACCTATTAAACAAAATATGGGTTGAGACTCTTTAAAAAAAGATTATGAGTAACAATAATTGGCAACCGTAATTCATCACAGAGTATGTTTTAATATTTTTTAATTATACTTGTATATATATATATTATATACATTGTTCACTTAGTGACCTTCTACATTTAATCCTAGTTCTTACTAATAATCATATTCTATAATAAATATTAATGTTACTTATATATAAATATATTGTTATATATTAAAATATATAATGAATTTTTTTTTTAAATACTAATAAATGTCTTAAGTTTAATTAAACTTATTCTATAAATATAGTTTATAAACTAATAAATCAATTTCATTTTACAGAACAGAACGATCTTGAAGGTAAGTAATTATGGTACGAATAATCGAAAAATATGAATGGCCATATTTCAAAATACACAATCAGCTAAACAAAAATACATTTTTTAAATTAAGATCAGTACATTTTTACCATAATATCATTTTTATACGATTCATCATCAAAATGTATGCAACACATTGAAAGTATATTGTTCAATAAAACCATGGCCATTTCTTATAAATTATAACGAATCAAATTATAACTATTCAATTTCTAATGTAAAATGTCGCAATAACCTATATATAGTGTATATATATTATATCATTATAAGTATTAATTCATTGATTTATTACGAAACGCTAAAAAAGTATTTTTTCAAAATCAATTTATTTTTATTTTGCTATAACTCCGGAATGAATGGCGTTTGGAACATTGTTTCAATGAGATATATATATTGGTTCAGCGACTTCTAAGTAATTATTGTGGTAGTTATTATATTCAGTATACATGTTGTAAGTAAATATATATTTTATATTAAAACTTTTTGAAATAATGATTTGTAAATTTATATAATATTTAAGTGAAAATTTGTTTGAAATTTATACATGTTGTTTTTTTATAATATTGGTTACAAATTATTGGCATTGCTTTGTACATTTCCTTGCTAAGCACATACATAATTTAACATGGCTTAGAACCTAGGAGATTAGTTTATTCATTTTGAAGCATCTAATATAATTCGATAGATTCAAAAATTAATTTTTATCAAAATTTCATCATCTTTATTTCTTTACGAAAAATTTATTTGCATACCTAATTATATTATTTATAAGTATCCAAATGGTATCCATTTCTATCCTCGGAGAATTTAAGTTTAAAAAACTGAATCAAAATAATAATATAAATTAAAATCAATACATTTCTAACTACACTTAAATTAAAGAAATGCCGTTGAAAAGCATTATTCTATAAAAATAATGTATTGCATGCTAAATTAAAATAAAACATTTAAATTTTAAATCTTTTGTATAATTAAAAACTAATAATTATAATTAAAAAAAATATAATATACGTTTTAAAAAAATTTGTGCTTAGGGACTTCAAAAGAAGATTATGAGTAACAACAATTTTTAACCGTAATTCACCATAGGGTATTTTTTATAATGTCTTAATTTTACTTATATATATTATAATATATATGTTACGGGCACTGTGGAATTCCGGTCAATGTGTAAATTGCCCGGGCAATGTTAACCAAGTTTTTTTTTTTTTTAATTAACTGATAATTTTTATTTTTTTTATTTTAAATTATATTACGAAAATATTATGGATATTTTGATGAAATAACGAAAATAAATTACCAGTAATATTATTATTATTTTTTTTTTATATCAATTATAATTTTATTATTACCTATTTATTTGCACAAAATTTAGAATATATGAAATCATATTTCATAAATTAATGAAATTAAATTATTATTATCATTTAAATTATTTTATGAAAATAAATCCAAGTGTAGAAAAACAGACAGACAATGTAATTCTCAGTGTCATGCTTCTAAATCTTGTGCAAATAAACAGGTAATAATAAAATTATAATTTATAATAAATAATAATAATGTTAGTTAGTTATATAAAAATTCGTAATTCACATTGCCCGGGCAGTGTACACATTGACCTGTATATATATATATATATATATTATATATAATAAACCTGGTGACGTTCTACAGTTAAAACTAGTTGTTACTTATAATCATATTCTATAATACATATTAAATTTACTTATATTTAAATATATTGTTAAATTGTATAATATTTATATATATTTTTTTTTAATTTACTAATAAATTTCTTAATTTTATTTTTACATATTCTATAAATATGGTTTATAAATTAATTAATTAATTAATTTTATAGAAATTTCCTCACTTGATGGTGAGTAATTTTGGTATAAATAATCGAAAAATACGAATTATCATATTTTAAAATACACAATAATCTAAACTAAAATATATTTAATACATTTTTATTATTACCAAAACACGTATTCCTGGCTGTTTTAATCACCGCATGGTGAGATAAATACCTGGTACCTCAATTTCATTTCCTATTTCTTCCATGTTACCCATTTCTAAATATTCATTCATGAATTTAACATATTCTATGCGTAGTAATTTATCTCGTTGTAGTTTTGTTCTATGTTCAGAAACTTAGACCTCGCTATATTAATACTTGCACCTATACTTCCAACTTCACCTTTTATTGGTGGTAAGCACAGTAAAAATCGACCGTCTAAATCTCGTCTAACTGTCTCTGTAAAATGTTGCCTTGACTGTTTTTCTTCTATGGCTTTATTATTGTTCTTGGAACTACTACTAATATGCGTGTTCTTCATTTATCTGTATTGCCATCCAATCTTTTTCTAATGCAATTGATCTTGAAGATAATAAACAAGAAACACCAACTTTTCCAGTAACTGCCTAACCGAACTTGCTACCTTGTAAATACAATGACTCTGTAGCTAATTAAATTAATTTGGGTTCTAAGAGTTCAAAAAACATACCTCAACCAATGAGTAAATCTATTGAACTTGCTTTAGAAAACTAATATTCCGTTAAATCATTAGCTACATTATTTGATATTTGCCAACCATCGATCGGAGTTGTAACAGTGGGGAGTGAGTTTATAATAACTGGCAAAACGTAACAAGATATTTTTAAACTGAAATTTGTCACTCTAGACATCAATTGCTCCTCCACACATGAGCATGCTTGTACCTGACTTGCACCGATACCATTTATTGGAAGAATGGACTCTTTTGTAGGTAATTGCAACTTGTTGGATACTTTTTTAGATATAAAATAGACTTGCGAACCACTGTCCAATACCATGCAACAACTTTTATCGATACTATGATTATCCTTCACTAATATAGCTGCTGTCGCTAAAAATACATGTCCATTGGTCACTTCAGCAGGAATCGATATCTTCGAACTCTCCTTAACTTCCGTTGTCACCTCATTTCCCACATTCACTGATGTAGGACTATCTGGTTTCTCGAAATGAAGCAATGAGTTATGTCTCTTTTTATACTTGAAACAACTGTACTCAGAGTTACATTTATCTGCCATGTGGCCTGGTGAGAAACAATTGAAGCACAACCTAGCATTTGGAATAAGGCTCATTCGATCGGAAACGAGAAGTTTCTTGAATAATTCACACTGATAAAGTCTATGTGTACCTGATCAATGAGCACAACTTATGCGCTTATCTTGTTCAGTCACTAATGTCCTCGTCTTCCGTTCCGTGGCAGTTAAAGTCACCTTTTTGACGATAAATTGGAATTACTTCTTCTCTTTTTTCGCCCTTGCTGCTAGACCATTACTTTGATGTCTCGAATGCTATACATCTACTCGCCAGGAAAACTTTAAATTCTTCATATTTTGGTAGGTCTGTACTCCTTAGACGTAGTTGCCACTCGTGCCCTGTTTCTCGGTCTAACTTCATTAGAATAACTGTTATAAGCCAAGTATCCCATTGTTCAGTCGGTTGACCTAACGTATCTAATGCTGCAATACGAGAGGCTACACTTGAGTGTAGAGCTTCCAGATCACTTGCTGTTGCAAACTCCACATGTAGAGCATCCAGTATAGCTCGAATATGCGATTGAATTTTTATTATTAGGCTCTTATTATCATACCGCTGTTTGAGCCTCTTTATTGCCAAGTAATAGTTCAAATCAGTCATGGGGATAGCTTTAATCACATCTAATGCAGTGCTACTCAATGAAGATATGAAAACTTTTGCGTAGGAGGGTAAGCATCCTCGCCATGGATTATAACCTTAAAATAATCGTAGAAAGACTCCCACTCCTGTATGTTGCCGTCAAACTTTGACAACGACACTGGTGCTAAATGAGCTCCTTGAACAGAAGATAAATTTTTCATTGAAGAATTGTTACTCTTTCTGCATTTATAACTATTTGCATCTCAGATCTAATCGCATAATACTCTGTTTAAACCCACTTTCTTTCCATCTCAACTTCTTTAACATTGTCGATATCAATTAATTCGATTTAGCATTGTATTTCGTGGAATTTTCGATTGATGGTCGGTAACTCCTCTTACTTAAACTCAAGTAACGATATAGCATTCTCCCTAGGATTGAATTTATTGATAAAGGTACGTACTTGTATACGCGTAAGTGATACCTTTACAACATCTCACTTCCTTCTTAAGTCACTCACAAGCCTTTGCGAACTTTCATCCAGTACTATTTCTATTTGTTGTTTTGATATAGCTTAGTTAGCGTAAAAAGGAAAAATTAAAAAAAAAAAAAAACTAAATGAAACTTAATAAAAGTTATCTACTCAAAGTTACAATAGCCCACCGATCATGAACGACAACAACAGAAACGGTATATTCAACGACGAACATACGACAACGGCACTCAAAGATTGGTATATTTTCGATAATAAACACCGAACATTGGCCTTTTCGTGATTAAATAATTCACAATAATATATTTATACGACTAATTAAAATTCACAATACAGATAAACATTTACTTATGATTAGGGTGCGTGTATGTGTGGCGGGCCGGTGATCACGTATTAATAATCATTAGTATTAATACTAAACAATTATATTTATAATATATATTAAATTATATTTTTAATTACTAATACATTTCATAAGTTTCATTATACATATTCTATAAATATGGTATATAAATAAATTAATCAATTGATTTTACAGATAAGGCCCATCTTATTAGTAAGTAATTATAGTACAAAAAATCGAAAAATATGATTAATCATATTTTAAAATGAACAATCAGCTAGACTAAAATACATTTGACATTTTTTAAATTAAGCTCGATACATTTTTACAATTATATTCAGTTGTATATAATTTATCGTGAAAATTTATGCAATACATTGAAAGAATAATTTTCAATAAAACCATATCTACCTATTGCTTATAAATTATATCGAATCAGATTACAACTATTCAATTTCTGTTGTAAAATGTCACAATAACCAATATACTGTGTTTATATAATGATATTTTAAGTATTTTTTTTAATTCAATTTATTTTAATTTAACTATAACTCCGGAATATATAGTATGGGAACATGGTTCCGATGAGATACATATTGGTTCAGTGACTTTTAAGTTATTATTGTGGTAGTTATTTTTTTTAGTATACAAGTTGCAAATAAGTCTGTATTTTATATTAAGACTTTTTGAAATAATTATTTGTAAAGTTATATAATATTTAATTGAAAATTTGTTGGAAATTTATACATGATGTTTTTTTTATAAAATCAGTTACATATTATTTATATCGCTTTGTACATTTCCTTGCTAATCTCATACATAATTTAACATGCCTTAAGTCCTAGGTAGTCAGATTGTTTCTATGTTAATACATCTAATAAAATTTGTTCCTTTCAATACACTTTTTTTAACAAGAGTTCTTCAACCAAATTTATTTTAGAAAAGATCTATATAAATACCTAGTACTATTATTTATAGGTATTTGCAAACTGTATCGTAATCTGCACTCAGAGAATATATATATCTAAAAATTAAATCAAAATAATAATATGAAATAAAATCTATGAATTTCTAACTAGGCTTAAATTCTATAAATAACAGATGTAAAATTTAAATTTATAAAAATAATGTATCTCAAACTAGATTAAAATCAAAATTTTTCAATATTGTCAATCTTTTGAATAAAGTAATATCAATAATTATGAATTAAAATAAATATAAATTTTACGGACAAAATGGGCTATGAGTATTCTAAAAAATATTTGAAATAAAATTTTCAACCGTAATTCATCATCAGATATTTTCTATTATATATATATATATATATATATATATTATATTATGGTCTTTAAATTATTATTTTTCATATTATAATTTTATTTTTATAAGTGTATTACAATTTTTAAATTAAATAATTTTTCAATATTAATTATATTCAATAATTATGGTTTTTATATCATTAAATCAATAGAAAATATACACAATTTGAATAGTCACTGTAAGTAGTTATGATACAATTATATTCGAAGAATAAGTTTGATTATATTTAAGAATAAACATAATCAGGTAGGGTAAAATACAGTTTGAAATGTGATGTTTAAATAATATGATATAGCTTTTGTGATGTTGGCATCCACTATGACGGGATCTTATGATATTTAACCCCTATTTATTGACGGTTAACGTATTAGTATGCGATAACAAAAGAATAACTCTCCAGATATTCTGAGGTAGCCAGCTCGTATTTGGTTCAACTAGGTACAAATGTGAAATTTTCAAATTTACCTAACCGAACACTGAACTGATTTAAATTTATAGTGTTGGGCTTCCCTTGATGAATATTTAAAAAATCTAATTTGCTATTCTAATTTTTGGGAACTATAAGACCGTTATTTTATGGAACTATTGTTATAGTGCAGTTAGACACTTAGTTGTAGTCGTAGAATGGTCGGGTGATCACTGATGAATAATAGAAGGTAGATGAGTGTATAATATTATACTAAAACCACAGATAATTTATTTTTATTTTTATCATATAACTCCGAAATTATTGAAGTTGGGACCACTGTTTCAATGACATATATTTTAATTCAGTGTCATCTATGACATACGTCGATGCAGATCCCCCCCTCCAAAAAAAAAATTTATTTCAAAACTTCATCCCATCTAACCCAAATAATTCAGACTCCGAGTCTTTTCTAGGGTAGATATTTTTATATATTATTCGCTATTCTGAATATATTTAGAATTAAATGTGAACCGGAAGGAGAGGTTTATTTTTGAATTAATTGTCACAGTGCACTTAATTATTGTGGTAGAATACTTAGGATATCTCTCATGGATAGAGGTGTATAACATACTCAACCAAATCCAAATAATATAGATTATATATTATTAACAACGCTTAGTAAATTCATTGATAATCATAAAAATAATTTAACATGCCCTAGACAACAACTATAATATAATATATTCTAGGTACTATCAGTTTTATACGATTCATTGTCAAAATGTATGCAATATATTGAAAGTATATTGTTCAATAAAACCATGGCCATTTCTTATAAATTATAACGAATCAAATTACAGCTATTCAATTTCTGATGTAAAATGTCCAATAACCTATATACTGTGTATATATTATGTCATTATAAGTATTTATTTATTTATTTATTATGGAAGCTAAAAAAAATATTTTTTCATAATAAATTAATTTTTATTTTGCTTTAACTCCGGAATGAATGGTGTTGGGAACATTGTTCCAATGAGATACATATTTTGGTTCAGCAACTTCTAAGTATTTATTGGGATAGTTATTATATTCAGTATACATGTTGTAAGTAAATATTATATTGTTAGGAACCCCTGATATATTATATGGTTATTATTTAGTATTCATTATATTTTATGAAATATAGAGTTGGGCATTAACAAGGAGTTGGAATTTGCTGAGCTAGGGATTTTGCACTGCCAATAGCCAGTAGGACTCGAGCAGTAGTATATAGTTTATTAATTTTAGTCTTGTCATAATACTGTTCGCTCGCACGTATATTTCTATAGTTTAGTTGTACAGCGCCACCGAATTCCGTTGTATAAAACGTACCTACGTTAGCATTAAACTTCATTGTATAAAACGTACGCTGGAGAATTCCAAGTAAGACGTGTCTACTGTAAAACAATGAAGATCGATTGTTATAATCGATTTCGATTTTAACACTGATTTCGTTCTACTATTGCTTACGATAGTCGACTATCGGTAAGCGCTGCCGTGCCGCCGTAGTTTACGTCATCACAGCCGTGGTGGAGCCGTACTGTATACAGTGCCGTCACAGCACTAATATGACGTGCCTCCACGCTATGTTTACAAACAACGACTATTCGATATCGTTGTCTAAACAATACAATCTATACGAAACCCAACACATTTATTTTTGTTGGTCTCCGTGCCAGTCCTTCCGGAGGGTAGAACGTCACAGAAGAAATATCAAGCATTCGTGGGAGCGACTCCGAGACGAACCAGTTAATTAGCAGAGAATCCACCACAGTCCAGAATATCCAAGTAGTCATGAAACAGAACATCATGTATCAAATTTTGTTGTTCTTCGTACTGTAAGTCTTAATAATAAGTAATGTCGTAAACGTCCTTCGCATTGCTTATAATTGTATTATGTTAGATTATCGCTAATATTATTATTAATATTATAACCATTATATGTATTTGTATGGTAGTATGCAAAATCTTTTTCGCCTATTGCTATTTCTAACAATAAATAGTCAAATTCTATTAAATGTAGTATAGTCGTTAAATGAGTGATGTCACTAGTTCAGAACATCCGAGTGACCTAGATTTTCAGCATACAAAAAATATTTTAAATATATTACCTACACCTAGTGACAGATAAACTAGAACTCAAGCAAAACATCGTAGGCATAGTAAAAGTTTAAACGATTTTAATCGGGGGAGGGGGGGTTATAAATAAAGAAAATCTATTAGAGCTATCAATAAAGTTTATAGGTAGTACCGAAGCTATACTTGATCCTACGTGGGATTTATTGGACGAGTGCAAGAGTATTTTGGATACTACAAACCCTCTGTTATCTTTTAGCGGATACACCAGTAATAGCTAATGAACAGTCAGTAACCGATCATACAATGAACAGTGACAAAAATCAAGATAGTTGGGAGAAGGAAATTAATGTAGACATTAAAAGCGTAATACAACAGAACGTCAGAGAAGCCTTGCGCGCACAAGCAAATTTCAACAAAGGACAAGACTCAATATCAAGTACTCAAATAGGTCTTCAAGACGCTATCAGACTTTTTTCAGAATCTTTTGATGGCAATGACATTGAAACGCTCGATGTATTTTTAAAAAAATGTGAATTTGCTGTAGACTATGTCATCAAAGGAACCATACCAAAATTGTTCCAATCAATTGAAACTCGATTAGTTAACAAAGCTCGTCAAGTAGTTAAATATAAAACTTTCTATAAATGGACAGAATTGCGCGATCTCCTTAAAAGCAGTTTAGAACCACAGCGAACGACACCATATTTGTATTTAGAATTGTATGCAATGAAACAGAAATTCGGAGAAGATGTCCTCACATATTCAATGAGAATCGAACAGTTACAGAATCTTATTATTGAACAGGAAACTTCGGACCTTAACTCTGAAATCGCAAAATGAACGAACCATCAATAGACAAGAAATCCAGGTCTTCATGGAAGGTTTAGGAGAACTGAAATATTTTATTAAGGCACGAAATCCAGAAACTCTAAAAAAAGCGATACAAGCAGTCAGAAAAGAAAAAAGAATTAGAAGCTCAAACAAAGGAGCCAAATAATAACTGAAGGATAATAGCAAAATATCAAAAGAATTAGTAATCTCCTCATACAACAGGAAACTGTCATAATTGTAGTCAAAAGGGTATTATGCTAAGTTTTTTACGAGAAAATTTCAAATCATAAGATGTCGGTAGACCAAGATCAAAAGATTTTCATCAAATAACTTGCAATTATTGTAAAAAAGTTGGACATAAAATTGCAGAATGTAAAAAAAGAATATATGTCAACTCAAAAAGAGATGCAGACAATCAACAAAGATCATCAGACTCTTCAAAGAAAGGGGGAAACTCCAATCGAATGGGCTAAAGCGCACGCCCGGCCGGCGACTTACAAGCCGCCATCAACCAGCTGAAAGAGTTTTCACTTGTTCACCACAACTCGTAGACAACCATATCACTATCAGAACATCGCAGACAATTCGGGAAAAATTAAAACTATTAGTAGATACAGACAGTGATTTAAACCTAATTAAACTATCTTGTCTGAATCTCACAGTTTTAGTTGATGAAACCATCTGCTACAACCTCACAGGTATCAACAAAGATGTAACTCAAACTCATGGAAGATTGTTATTGACACTACATTGGTGTGATACCAATATTATTTCAGAATTTCATGTTGTTTATCTGAATTTTCTTATTCCACATGAAGGCATTTTAGGAAAGCCATTTTTAAAAGAAAATCAGTTATCAATAGATTTAAAAACAAGTCAAATAAGATTAGCAGACAATCACAAATCCAAAATATCACCTCGTACTGAAACCACCATAATAGCCAAACAGAGCACTTACCTAATATGTCTAATCTGATAATTCAATCGCAGAACATCACAGAAATTCTTTTATGTGGAAACGTTATTACTGAGATAAGGGATGATCATATTTTTATCCTAGTAATTAATATTTTTGAACAGAGCAAAAATGTTAGTGATTTAACGATAGAACAGTTATCATACGAAAAATATACGGAAGAAAAAGCATGTTATACAGCAACAACAGAGCCTTCAATAAAAGCAAATACTCAACGATTTTCTATACTCAGAAATTTAATACAGACAGACCATCTGAACACTGAAGAAAGAGCATCGATACAAAATATTTGTGATAGATATTCGGATATTTTCCATTAAGATGGGGAGGTGTTGACATGTACAGACGCGGTGTTCTACGAAATAAATATTCCAGTAGAAGCACAACCCATTAGTGAACGCCCGTATCGATTGCCTCTCGTCACAAACAAAGTATAAATAGACAAGTTCAAGAGCTTTTATTTATTTTATTTATACCCCTTCCGAAATTCGCTAACATTCTTGATCAACTAGGAAAATCAAAATACTACACTACTCTGGATTTGGCACAAGGTTACCATCAAGTACAGATGCATCCAGAACATCGAGAAAAAACCACATTTTCCACAAACGCAGGGCATTATGAATTTTTACGTGTACCATTTGGACTTAAAGTAGCTTCGGCTACTTTCCAAAGGTTAATGAACAATGTTCTAGCAGAAATAACAGGAATTAAAGCATTTGTCTACCTTGACGATATCATCGTCTATGCAGTCAGTATAGAAGATCATGATAAAAAAACTCAATGATGTTTCTGATCGTTTAAGGAAATTTAATTTGAACCTACAACCTTCAAAATGTTCTTTTATGAGAAAAGAACTTAATTACTTAGGACATATCATTACAGATGAAGATGTGAAACATGATTCTCAGAAAATCAAAGCCGTGCTCGAATTTCCAATTCCGAATAATGCAAAACAAATAAAATCATTTTTGAGATTATGCGGTTATTATAGAAGATTCATACCAAATTATGGTCATATAGCAAAACCTCTAACCATATTGTCGAAGAAAAATGTTCCATTCATAAGGACAGACTTTTGCCAAGAATCATTTGAAAAACTTAAATCCGTGCTAACACAAGAACCTCTTTTACAATATCCAAATTTCAGCAAACCATTTAATATCACTTGTGATGCCAATAATTATGCTATTGAATGTGTGCTATCTAAAGGAATTATAGGAAAAAATCTACCAATTGCAAATACATCTCGCACACTTAATCGTGCAGAACAAAATTACAGCACCACTGAAAAGAACTATGTGCAATTATATGGGGCGTACAACAGTTTCGACCATATCTATTAAGGCAAAAATTCAACACAATCACGCACCATAGAGCACTCACATGGTTGTTCAATATTAGGACCCCGGATCAAGGTTAACACGGTAGTGATTAAAATTAGAAGATTATGAATATGTGATATATTATTCAGATCTACAAATCTGGAGTCAATAATACAAACGCAAATGCCCTAAATAAGATACATGTAACAACACGAGCAAGAGCACGAACAAGAAAATAATCGATTGAAGAACCTATCTATTCTACAGAAACTCAATCAAACAAAGTGATGACAGAAAATCCAGAAGCTCAATCTTCAAGTATAATATATGTATATGATGAAGAAAATCTAAATGAATTAAGCTATAAAAATATCTTAAATGTAATGAACTAAAAAAAACAACTACACCTAATGTGCAGAAAATTACTGGAGATTTATTCGAAGTCGAAAATGATATTCATTTGGCACATTGTGTATCGAAAGATCTTAAAATGCCCAAAGAATCGCGTGGAAATTCCGAAGAAAATTTGGAAAATAGAAGAATTACAGTTACAACAAAAACATGTTACAGAAATAGCATATATAAAACAAGAAAATCGATATATTTTTTATCTCATTATTAAATAAAATTGTTGGCAAAAACCTACTTACGAAAATTTGTTCAAAATATTGGTAATATTAAAAACATCTGTGAAGAAAATCATTTAATCGAAGTTGCGATACCAAAAATTAACTTCAGGAGAGTACTTACGAAGTTTTGTAGCAAAGGACCAAATTAACTGGGATTTTTTTATATTCCTTTTGCTGTATTTGCGTATAATTCTAGCAAACATTCATCAACAGGATACCAGCCATATGAACTTGTTTATGGAAGACAAGTCAATATTCTGTCAACAGTGTCAAAACATCCGGAACCTCAGTATAATTTCGACTGATTATCAACACGAGCTAAAAAGGAAAATACAATACACCGACGAAATCCCAAAAAATCGTTTAATTAATTATAAAAATAAATCTAAAGAACAGTATGATTTAAATTATCTAGCGAGAAAATCTGTTGATATCATGGACCTTGAGGTAGAAAAACCGAACCTCCCGTAATATTAAGAGTAGAATTTTATTTTATTATTAAGTATGCATTTATATTCCTGTTTATCATTGTATTTATAATTGTATTCTTTATGTTTAAATATAAGAAAATAAATATGTATGAACCAGAAATAGTGGACAATCAATCTGGTAAAGAAACATCAGAAAATCTTTGAGTTTATATAAGTATCTGAAATATGGGGACACCTTGGAGCCGCCAAGCATCATTTAGGGTGAGGGGTGTTAGGAACCCCTGATATATTATATGGTTATTATTTAGTATTCATATATATTATAAAATATAAAGTTGAGCATTGACAAGGAGCTGGAATTTGCTGAGCTAGAGATTTAGCACTGTCGATAGCCCTAGGACTCGAGAAGTAGTATATAGTTTATTAGTCATAGTCTTGTCATAATACCGTTCGCTCGCAAGTATATTTCTATAGTTCGGTTGTACAATAAAAACAATTAAAGAATTTACTCAAACGCATAGATTTATTTTACTTTAATATGTTAGTTCATAATATAATTTATATCAAAACATTTTGAAATAAAGATTTATAAATTTTTATAATATTTAATTGAAAATTTGTTTGAAATTTATACATGTTGTTTTTTTATAATATCGGTTACAAATAATTAACGCTGCTTTCTACATTTCATTTGTAAACACATACATAATAATTTAACATGCCCTCGGTCCTAGGAGATCAGTTTTTCCATTGTAAAGTATCTAATAAGATTCGCTAGTTTCAAAAGATAATTTTTAACAAAATTTCATTCATTTAAATGCTTTCAGAAAATCTATTTACAAAACTAATTATATTATTTATAAGTATCTAAACGGTATCTAATTCTATCCTCGGAGAATTTAAGTTTAAAAAACTGAATCAAAATTATAATATAAATATTAAAATCAATACATTTTTAACAACGATTAAAGTTTAAGAATTGCTGTTGAAAAACGTAATTCTATAAAAATAATGTATCCCGTGCTAAGTTAAAATAAAACATTTCAAATATTCAATCTTTTGTATAAATAAAAAATAATAATTATGATTAAAATTATAATAAATCAACTTAAAAAATTTGTGCTTAGAGACTTCAAAAGAAGATTATGAGTAACAACAATTTTTAACCTTAATTCATCATAGAGTATTTTTTATATCTTTAAATTTTACTTAAATATATATTATATATCTTTAACCTGGTGACGTTCTATAGTTAACACTAATTGTATATTAATACATATTAATTTTACTTATTTTTAAAAATATTTTTATATATTAAATTTTATTTTTAATTACTAATAAATTTCTTAAGTTTAACTATATATATTCAATAAATATGGTTTATAAACTAATAAATCAATTGATTTTGCAGTGTATGATGCACTTATATGTAAGTAATTATGGTACAAAAATCGAAAAATATGAATGACCCTATTTTAAAATATACAATCAGCTAGACTAAAATATATTTGACATTTTTTAAATAAAGCTCATTTCATTTTTACAATATTATTCAATATTATATGATTCATCATCAATATGAATGCAATACATTGAAAGTATATTGTTCAATAAAACCATGGCCATTGCTTATAAATTATAACGAATCAAATTTCAGCTATTCATTTTCTGTTGTAAAATGTCCCAATAACCAATATACTATGTTTTTGTTATAGCATGTGTTTATTTATTTATTTATTTATAACCGAACCTGTCAGAGTAGGGGTACATCAAGGTTCAGCTTTGAGTCCTTACTTATTCTCCCTGGTAATTAATGAGATAACAAAGGATATACAGGGGGAGGTACCATGGTGCATGTTGTTTGCAGATGATATAGTACTGATAGGAGAAAGTTCTGAAGAAGTGAATGGTAGACTTGAAGAGTGGAGGGAAGCTCTGGA
>JAIPRL010009938.1:0-16532 GCA_025469235.1 Pemphigus obesinymphae
GTTTTTTATTTAAATATTAACATTATATTTATTACATATTATTTATTTACTATAATTTATTAGTTATTAATTATTATGTTACCTAAGCATTAAGCATTCTAGTAATTAGTAAATATTTTATTAATGCCAATATTACTTTTTTAAATATAATAAAAAACAAAACTGTTATTTTAATTATGGTATTTATTGGCCCCCCTTGCTTAAATCCTGGCTACGCCACTGATAATTTGTGTCTAACAAAATAAAAATATATACATTTTTATAATAATATATTATGGTTGTACCTATAATGTAAAAATCAATATTTTCAAAATTATATTTGAAGCTCGGGGGGATTTCCCATCTTGCTCCACCTACCGGGCGCCTATAAATATAATATTAGATTCAGCATGTATTTTATTTGATAATTATTTAACGGTTCTTTTTCAAACCAAATACATTTTTATATATTTTATTTGAATATCTAAATTTTGCATTCGTTATTTTAAAAACATTTTATTCATAATTTTTTAGAAACCTTCAAGTAAAATTGAGTGGAAAAAAATTGCCAGTGACTATACTACAAGTTTTGGAATTTCCCTTTATGCACAGGTGCTAAAAAACCTATTGTAATTGAAGCACCTAATTCCAGTGGCAGTGAATACTTTAATTATAAAGGAACTTTTAGTATTGTTCTTTTCGCAATTGTAGATGCAAACTATACATTTATATACGTAAATATTGGATGTCAAGGCCGTATATCTGTTGGAGGTGTTTTTAAGAGTACTGGATTTACAAACTACTAGAAGAATCATTATTGGACTTGCCAGATATGTGTGCAATACCAAGAAGAGAAAAACTTTGTCCTTATATTTTTATTGCAGACAACGCTTTTCCGTTATCGCCAAATATATTATAACCATATAGTGGATGTCAAGAGAAAGGATCGAAAACATGTATTTTTAATTACCGCCTAAATCAGGCAAGAAGAATTGTCGAAAACGTTTTTGGAATAATGGCATCAATTTTCCGCGTTCCTCGTAAACTTCTTTTATTGCAACCGAAAAAAGTTGAAAAAATAGTATTAACATGTGTACTTACATCTTCATAACTTTAACCTGTTTAAATTTCACTATATACATATTTAAATATACCTAGTATTGGTAACTGAAAAATATATAAGTAAAATTAATACTGTTACTCTTTTAAAGTACTTAAATTGAGTTTTTAAAAATTCGCCCCTCCCCCATCTTAGATGACCTTTAGATCCGCCACTGTGTATATATATCTCCTAAGAGTAAGGGAAATATTAAACAATTAAAGAATATTGAACTTATTTGAGTGGGCCAGTTGTATCCACTCTCTATATTCGCGTTAACTTGAAGGGCAACATAAGCTACTTAGCTACAGGATTGAAACGTGGAGAGTGTGAATTTATCTCAATTGACAATATTATTATACGGATAATAGTTCTAGTCAAGTAAAATTTAATTAAAAACTATAAATTATGCAACACACAGATGACCTTCATGAAGAGGAAGATAGAAATCAAATTTATTTAATTGCAATGAACAATTTTTCGACCGTAAACACAGAAATTACGTTTATTATAATTCATACTAAATTCGGAAGCCATTATAGTACCTACCTGTTGGCTATTTCCCTATATAATATACCTATATTTAGATTTTTTTTAAATCAACAGTATAAACAAGTTTTATCATAAATTTATTTATTAATCATAAATTCTCACATTCATCCCCTGGTGTAGATATACTGCAGGACATTTAAGACTTAATCCATATTTCTGTCCATGCGCAATATCGACACATGAACATTAATGACAAAGGTACCTACATTACAATTGCATTAGAAATTTTTCTATCTTTACCAACTACAAGTTACATAGTAGAACGTTTTTTATTATTACATTATGCAGTTATAACTTGTCTTCGATCTACGACGACGGGCGAAGACCGATTAAATGTCTATGTAGGTACCTATATTATAAGTGTACACCCGTCATCGTAAAAAAGTTAAGGCAAGAAAAATCCAAGTTGTTGAACAGTTAATTACAAAGTTTGCGATAGGACAACAGGGAAGACTTGAATTTTTATTTATTAATGAATAAATAATGTACAATTACAATGAATTTTGTAATTTTCAAAGAATAAACATTCTTTCTAATATATTTTTTTGGTGTTTGATTTTAGTACACCCCCCTCCCCTGATAAATTGTCTGTGACTTCCATGCACACTTGGACTTTTAATCCCATGAGACATTTTGTTCCCAATTTCTATTTTAGGATAAATTGTGCCTTTTGAAAAAAAATAAAAAGGAACATAATTCAAAGTTGGATTTTTTTGTTCCCAATATGCATATATTATATGTACCTATATTTTGTTCCGTTTTCAAGATATTTGTTCTTTTTCAAAAACAATTAAAAAGAAATAAATTCTGCAAAATAGGAACCAATATTCTCACTTAGAATATTTGTTCTGATCATGTACATTTAACATTTTGTTCTGGTTTTAGGATATATTATATATTTTATTTTTAAAATTTTCTACAAAAATTTAATTATTATAAGAATTTTAGTAGAAGATATACGAGCCAGAAAGTCACGCATGCAAACTATTATTATTGACGCTCACATAGTCACATTAAATAAAACTTATTTTAACTTTATATAGATAAAACAAAAAAAACTACCAAAAGTTATTAAATTAGTAATATTAATAGTATTAAATAAAATAATAATTGGACAATTTTGTACAATTTGATACTTTTTTTTTCGTAAAGGTTTTTTTTATCCTAAAATAGGAACAAAATGTTCATGAGAACAAAAAAATCCAAGTGTAATAAGTGTGTTGTTTCTTTTCTACACAATTTGTTCCTTTTCAATTTTTTTCAGAAAGAAATAAATTATCCAAAAAAAAAAAAAAAGGAACAAATCGTAAGTGGAACAAAAAATTCCCATTTCCTGTTATATTAACTTAAATTATGATCTATAAAGCAGTGCCGGATCTAGAGTATTTGTCAGTTCAAAAATAATTATAGTAACCTTTTAATTTTAATAAGCAAAAAATTAGTTCATTTGCAAATTTTCATAAAGTGAAAAACGGTTCCAAAAGTGTAAATATTTTTACATTTTGCGGCCTCCGCCGAAATGGCACCCACGGGGAAAATACCCTGTTTCACCCCTACTTCCCCTTTAACCGGTACTGGGTCTATATTTCTTGTATATACGAAATTTCAATATATTTTAGATTCTGAGCGTAGCTAGCAACTAAAAAGATAATTTAAAACAATTTTTTTATTCTGTCGGCTAAGTATCATTTTAAGTTTAAAAAATAGTCAATATATACAGTGTTATTATAATAATATTAGGCAAGGGTGGATAAAGAAGTCTTGAACAGGAAGGGAAATTTACATGGGTGGCTCCAGATACTTGGAAGACTAAGTCATAATTTTCAAAAAACTTCATTACAAAAAAAAAACAACAATGTCAACAATACCTATATATTTTTTAGAAAAATACGAACTTGAGAGGGTCGCGATCCTCAAGGCCCCACCCTAACCCTTTATATTAGTAATGAGCAGAAAAGAAAGGTAGGTAAGAAAAATAATAGGTTGAATGACCTATTATTTTTCTTTAAAACGACGTTTTACTTTAATTTTTTTATAAACGGGGGGGGGGGGATTTTCGACCATTGTCCCAGCTCCCTGGATCCACTCTTATTATAAATAGGTACCTATAGTCTTTAGTAGATAATTAGTATTGTAGTCTTAATTTTATCCATGAGGGCATGCCATCGACAACGGTCCATAACAATAAAACATGAGACAGATTCCATCAGGATTTTTTTTTTTCTTTATCTATTATTTTAATTATTTCACCAAAAATCAAAATGACTATTTTTATTAATTTTAATAGTGCTTAAACTTTATTCTATCGGGAGTCTCTAATTGACATGCGCATAATATTATGTGAACAATAATAAATAATATTGTAATCGTAAAAATTATCATATTATGTCCTCTTCCATGTAAACTCTCTTATCATATTTTATCAATCCCGATATGATAGAGAATACAAAATATGTGTAAATTATGTTGTGTCAAAGCAATGACGTTTTGTTCTAAATCTATAATAATCGTTAGCTAGTGCATCACCGAGTATACTATGGGCTTTAAATTGAAAGCTCTAGTCGTAGTGTCGTCTGGACTTGTCTTGGGTGTGTGTACGTATGCTGCTTATCGAACATGGAAGAAGCGACAGAGTAGCGCCGACGACGAAGGGTTTGAAGACGTTTCGAAGGCAAGTAGAAGAATTATAATTATAATTCTTGGTCGTCTATTATTGATTTGAAACTTATTTTAAATCCAACTCGTTTGTTTGTTTAGTTGGAAGAAACGTTGGAAAAGAAAGTATTGGTATTAGGTTTGGAACGATCGGGTAAATCAACACTGGTCTCGCAAATAGTTAAGGATGTATCGCAAAAAAACATCACTTTAAGTACTCTGTACAAACCGACTGAAGGTTTTAATGTCACATCATTATCAGACGGAACTTCTCCCGATATCAACATATGGGAAAGTAAGAAAATATTTTTATTTACGGATAAACACCATAGACATAAATATTTATATGTCTATGATAAACACATAATATTATCTTAAAACAAATCATCTCATAATCTACAACAGTGACATACATTATTATTATATCATATTGTTGGGATGTCAACTGACATCCCTTTGATACTGGATATTTAAAAATAACATCATGTGAAATTGATATTCCAATATCTAAATAAACGTTTTATCATTGATACATTTGTTAAAACAAGTGTACATTTAACAAATACTTTACTATAATAAGCCATTTAATTATATAATAATTAGATTTTTGTAATCACTAACCTTTTTTTATGTTACCTAATTAAAATTAGTTCAGTTTAAAATTAATCCTTAATTGACTCATTATGTAGGTACTAAATGTAAAAATAGATGGAACAGGACATTTCAGAATAACTACTTTAGGCATGATATCCTTATTTTAGTAAATTCAAACAAAAGGTTTAAAACTTAATTACATATTTATTATGAAAAATTAATAAGTATATTATATTTCATAATAAATTTGAAATGAAACAGGAAACATTTTCTCACGAGTATAATTTAAACCTGGTTTGAAAGCTGTTTTGTTATTGTAAAGATAAAGTGATGAAGAACAACAATTTTAATTTGACTCGGTTTTCTCAGCTTTTAAAATGCCTTTCAATATGTTTTTGCAAAAAATATACTTGATTAGTTTACTCTAACACTGTAACAGAGAAGTATGTTAAACCATTGTAAAGTACCTAGTAAAATAAAGTAATATTACACTAAAGTCTATCCACTTCACACCAGAATGTTCTATACCTAAAAATAGAATTGAATTAAAATTGTTTCTAATTTTGTTAGATGAGATTTTAGTTTGATACCCTTATGGAAAATGTATTGTGCATTTGTGCATCACTGGTCTAAAGAATTTCTTATAAACATACTAAATTGTAAAAGATGATTTTAATTTGTATCTACCTAGGTTGTAACTTATAATAAGGTAATAATAGGTGTGTTTTCGCGATTAACTAAATGTAATTTGGTTACTGAAATAATCGGTTTTAATTATAATAATTTATAACTGTACAAATAGAATGATTATGTTTGGTTATTGATAAGATAAAAAAAAAAAACATAACCAGGTTGTTCGCAAAAACACACCTATTATTTACACTTTTTTAGATAAACTATGTTATAAAATATCAAATTTGTTTTCAATATAGTACCTATAGTATTTGTAAATAATCAATTGAAATTTAAAATGTTTTGACATAACATATTTTTTAGTTTCAAAGATCTAATTTAACTGAGCGATTGTCAACTCTGCCATTTTGTATATTTTTAAGTGGTGTACTCCACGCCAACAAAAACTGGCAATAATTATTAATATTATATTAACCTTCTCTACCAACTATTTGGGATCGGCCATCCTAATCCTAAACTTCTATTTCACCTTATCTCCAATTTATTGTTATTTTTTTGAGTAGTTTTTACTCATCAAAATAATGCAATTTAATTTTTTGATGTTAACGTTGTTGACTTTCATGCAAGCCGGTGGTTTGTATGTGTGTTATAATGGAATACATTCACATTAAAAACTATTTACTACTAACACAAAACAATGCCGACTCAGACTGCCATTGTAAAATATGTTTTATAGAAATTGCCTATATTTTTAAAACCCCTAAAGTGTAAAGAAAATTACCTTTTAAAACTAAACTATTTGATAAATGCAGAGGAATAACAAATAAAGTATACCTAAGTAATGTCTACTATTCATTTGATTTTCATGTTGATCCATTATCAAAACTTGGAAAAATTTTATTTTATCAATAATTTCTAACATATATTGTAACAATTATTATAAGTATAAGTTTTAAGTTTAATTAATGTATAATACATGCCCTTCTAAGGGGTGTTTATCAATTAATTAATATTAAAGGTTAACAATTTTTTTTTTTTAATTATTTACACCAAAGCTCCGCTGAAAATAATTTTTTAGAAAAAAATGATTTTATCATTGCTTTCAAATTCAATATATGGGGCACCAGTATCCTAATCGATGAGCAAGTAATTCCATGTCCTATTTACTGGATCTTTTCTTTTTTATAATATTAGACAGAACTTCACTCATAATCTTCTTTGGAATGCAATAATTTATTTTTGCTTTCAAATTTAAAATATTAATATACACGATTCATCTGTATCTGAACAACTTTATAAAATTTCTAATCAATATATTACCTATATCATTAATTAATACTGTTTATATTAGATTCTAAGCGAGGATATATTGATTATGCATCGAGTTTTTTTATGTATTGTATTTTTTTGGGTAGAAGTCATGTAGTAGTTTTGGAGTAAATAGATTTATGGTGCAAATTCATTCTAGTTTGTACTTAAAGAAATAATTTTTCCATTTCCCCATTACTTCTTTTAATATAAAGAAAAAATACAAAAAATTGTTATAAATTAGAAAATTATAACATCAAAACCTTAAAATAACTATAACACTATGTTTATGTGGTGAAATTTGTAAAAATTTTCTGTAATTTTTTATAAAATTTGAAATTTAATTTGTTTTTTATCTATAATACATATATATACACTTTTTAGGGTTATAAATTTATTGTATTTTGTAATAAATCAATTTTATTCAGGTATTTTGTTTATTTTTATATAAATTTAACTTTAGATAAATTGTTTAGTATAGAACTAATCCTCTTCCCACTTAATAAAAACAATACTTGTGGAGTTTACATGTACCGATAGCAGATATTAAAATAATACTGTTAGAGTTTTCATTTGTCTAAATATATATATATATATGTATCATCTACCTATTGCATTATAAATTAGGTTACATTATTATGTAAGATTTATGTCCCTTATAACAAAATTTCAATTAAATAAGTAGTTTTTCATCTATAGTGATTTATATTAATGTATGAAGTACTTAGTTTGTTATTATATTTATAGTATTTATTATTTCTTTTTTTTAGTTGGTGGTAAAGAAAGTGTTCGAAGATATTGGGCCAAGTTTTTCCAGGATACAGATATATTAGTGTTTGTTGTAGACGCCAGCAATAATTCAAATTTATCAGTTGTCGTAAGCGAGATCAAATCGTTACTTGGTGACGCCCGTTTAGCATCTGTTCCCATTTTAGTGCTAGCCAATAAACAAGTAAAATTAATTATTAACATTTGAAAGTTTTAAATAACTGTTTTACCTCAATATTAAAATGTTGCTGTCATTATATTGTTTTAAATAATGATAAGGATATTCAGTATTAGGTTCAACCACAAATTAAAGACATTTATGTTAATTTTTGGATATTCCTCTATTCAAAATAAGAACCTTACTAGATGGCGGCGGTCTCTTTACCACATGTCGGCCATCAATTTTATATCTCTGTAAATAATATGTATAATCGTCCTAATATTTTAATACAATATGTGTTATACTTGTTTTTTGAAAAATGTCAGTTAACACCTTTATCCACTCATCCCTTAAATTATTTCAGTACTTTATAACATAAAAATAAATATAAACTATAAAGACATTATTAATTACTAGTCTTGTTAATAGTTATTTATTTTAAAAATATTGTTTGTTCTTTTCTCACTCTTTCTAATTATTGTTTTCTTTATCTTTATATATACCTAATTAATATTTTTCTTATTTGTAAAATACTACTTGATTTTTTAATTAATAGTTAATATATTTATTTTTAGGACGTGGTTGGAGCTCTTGGCGCAGAACAGATCTCAAATGTACTCGATTTGAAAAGCATTCCATCTAGATCACATCAAGTTAAAGTCTTAGAAACTCAAACAAAACCCGGATCTAATGAAATTCATCCAACAGTATTAGAAGTCCGGAAAGTACTCTTAAAATTAAGTTCCAACATGTAACAAGAAAGTATTTTTTTTTTTTTTTGTTTAGATTGAAACAATGGTGTGTATATAATATATATTTATATATTAACACAAAATAATTTTTAAGGTACTCAACATTTCAATATAATTATATATGTATTATTATTATTTTAGTGTTTATTTTTATGTTTTTGTACTCAAAAGTTCTATATTTTTCTTTTGATATTTTGAAATGGATAGTATTCCTTAACTTGGCCTTTTATTTTTAAATTATAATAGAATATTTTTTCCCTATATATGTTTATACAATTATACATACATGACTAAGTTCAAATAAGAATGTTTATGTTAATACTTAAAATTATCTAAAATTCAAGAAGAATACTCTTATTGTTTTACACCTTTTGTATGTCCAATACTAGGTGAACAATAAAACATCAAACATTCTATAAAATACTTTAAAAAAAGAACAATTTATGCAAAAGCGGGCATGGTGATATTATAATTTATGTAGGAAAACAATCATTTTTGAAATGTTAAAAAAATATATAGAACAGAGTATTCAAAAATGTAATAAAAACAAATAAATCTATTTGCTGGAATAATTGGTGTCTTGTTAAAAATCAACTTGTGTATACTTTTTTTTAAATGAATAATTAAAGATTCCATTGACTTATTTATTAATACTAAATATACATGTAATTATAATTCGGCAATTGGCTGTGGCATTAAATGTTCATATTGTTTTATGCTTTTAAATGTTAAAATTTTTGCACGAATTTGTTTCCATGTCATTTGGTAAACATTTTTTGGATCCTTTGTCATCTCCTGTAACATAATATTATATTCAATGTTTATAATAGCAATTTTTATTAGACATTAAATTTTAAATAAAATTCTTAAATATTTATTCAATATGTTTAAATGCATTAACTCTTATCATAGTGTTTTATAATTACAAATTCTATGACTGAAAATATTTATTTGCATTGTTTTGATTTAAGTTAAATTTTTCATAATGATCATTAATGTATTATAAACTATTTTTTTTCAATATTATAATATTGGTATACAAATATATATATATATATATATTATATAGCAATAATATTGAAAAGTATATTATAATAAAATCTACAATAAAAAACCTATCAAAATGTATTATTTTATCAGAATACTCTTAATGAATTTACAGATACTGTTAGAGACTTAAGTGTTAATAATTATTGTAAGTTAGTAATAATTTAAAAATAAAATGTTAACCTTATAATTATCTCCATATTTTTCCATAAGACTTGTTAAAAACTTTATTGTGCCTGGAGGTAATGTGATCTGCTTAAGTCCTGTAGGTTTATTGGCTTGTTCTTCTAACATTTTTGAGACTTGTGGTTGCTTTTTTAATCCTTTCTTATTCTGCAAATGGTATAATATAATTTAATTTTGTGAGTATATTTAAATCTTTGTATTACCTAATTCTCAATATACACGAGCACTTAACTGACCTTTATATTTTGTACTTTAGTTTCTTCTTCTTGTACTTGAGGTTCAGTGTTAATGAAACCAGTTAATACAGATTTGTTTGGATTATTTGTCAAGCCAAAGTTACTTAAATTTTTAGCAACTGATACTTTATCATTCCATTGTTTTTTTATAAGCGGACTAAGCAACAAAAAATAAAAATAAAATGATAAAACATGCATAATATCTTTGTATGAAATACAATATAAACACAAAAGTATATATATGTAATGTAAAAAAAAAACCTAATTTTAATAAGTGTTAAAATATCTATTTTAATTAAAAACAAATAAATTACCCACCAGAATGTTTAAATAATTGTTATAATTTAGCTAACGGTTAGCGGTTAAAGATAGAAGAAGAAAATATTGAAAATTATATAATTTGGAAAAAGTAATTCAAGTCTTAACTTTTGATTATGTAATATATAAAAAATATTAGAAATATAATTACCAATTAGTGATTAAGTTGTTTTTTTTACATTCTGTATTCTTAAGAGTGCTAAATGAGTATAGTTTGATCAGTTTAACACATTTTACTAGGTAATGTAAAGAATAATTTTGATTAATTTATTTATTGTATATTTTGATATGTGAAAAATCATTGTCTATTGATCAAATTTTAGGGTAAGAGATATTTCCCCCAAATTGATTTAGATTAAATTATCAAATTAAAAAAATTAATCATTATTTTTTAAACTCATTGAGTTTTTTCTAAGTACCTTTATTTTGAACAAAATATTTTTAAATATTTTAATTTGGACAGTACATTTAAGATTAAGATGTTACATTGTTTAATATAAACAGAAAGAATATAAAACAATAAGAAAAATAGTAAAAAAAAAACCATAATGATAATAAATATGACACCACACATGCAATTTTTAAGAATTTTAAAGTAAAGTGAAAATCTAACAATCTAAAAATAGTTTTGTTTTAGTTTCTTAATCCCTTAATTTTTGTGTAATCACAATATTTGTTAACAAGACTATTTCACAAGAAAAGTATTCTTGGGCTGTATTCATAATTAAAAACCAAGTTTTTACATAATATAGTAAACAAAATTATTTGTTCTACCATTGTCCTTGATTGGATATTGTAAATACAACTATTGTTATTCAATCTGTAAATATTAAAAAAAAAAAAAAATTTTTTACAAAATTATTAACTTTTTTAAGATTTTGTATTTTTTTTTTTTTTTAAAGCTCTGAGAGCACTAATAATTTAGTCTACTTACTCTATTGTGTAAAAATTTGATTTCTTAATTACAATTATTATTAATCGAGTAAACATTTTTCTCAAAAAAACATTTTTTTTTCGATAAAGTATCAAATCTTAGGGCATGAATATAACATGAAGAGAAAGGGAATTAAGAAGTAAAATATTGGGTGAAAAATAACATAAATGAGAAAGCAACAGATTACTATAATAGGAAAGAGATAGGCAAACAAAGCAGAAGATTATAAACAAACTCTTCAATTTGAAGAGTGTACACTCCACTCTTGTGAACAGTAAATAAGAAGGAAAAAGAGAATGACCAAGACATAGTCATGAATAAACAATGGTACCTGGGGGTAAGAAGAAACCCAGAACCAAGGAATAATTGTTGATATACTTTTATGCCAGGTAGCATAATTAAGTGGTAAAGAAATCCATTTAGATAACCAAGCATTCCATAAAAGTTTACAGTGAATAAATAATAGGATCAGAAGAAGACATTTTTAATGAAGAAAAGTGTAAAAATTGTTTAGTGACAAAAGCTAATTACCTGACGATCGATCAATGTGGCTGGGTATCCACAAAATTGGCACACTGTTATTGGAGGTGGAGAGTTGATAGAACAGAGATTGATGAATGAACGAAGAGGAAATGGATTAGAGGATATTGCAAGAAGGCAGGATTGGAAGTCTGAGACAATTAATATGTTGTTGGCATCAATACTAAAAGAGGAATTGTAAAGAAGACATTATTTTAAAACATTTAGTAGTGAATGAATATAATTTACCTGAGAAGGAAACATTAATTTTAGGAATAAAGAATGAAAAATCTGCAGATCCGAAAGAGACAAGCTATAAATGAAAATAAAATAAGATAGTGGAAAGTTAGAAACCATAAAATTGTTAGAAGGAATTAATTGGTAGTCAGACACATAGCCACGGGAGGGGCCTGAGGGGGCCCGGGCCCCTTTAGAAAAATCAGTAGCTAAGAATTAGCCCCCTCAGTTTTTAAGAGGATTCTACATACCCATTTTAGTAGTATTAAAATACGTTCACGCTCTATAACTATAACTTCTTTCTTAGTAATCACAGAGTCAAAATGTGTAAAATGAGAATAATATATATGGCGTAGCGTGGAATTTTTTTATGTTCTTTTTTTACAAATTTTCAAATTTCACGATTTACCATTGCAGGTCTCACCACTGCAAATAAAATTTACCTTTTAACCTAATAAGGATTCTTTTTTCACACAAAATACCTGATGCTTGTCTCCATTTCATCCATCCATCCACACTTAATCCTCATTTTACTGTACAAAGGACCCTAAATACTTGAACCTCTCAACCTTTTCCACAACATCACCACTCCTTTATTTCTTCCCCAAAATAATACTCTATATATTCTGTTTTAACCCTTAGACCTTTACTTTCAAGAGCTTCCCTCTACTCTTCAAGTCTACAATTCACTTTCTCAGGACTCTCCTATCAGCACTATATCACCTGCAAACAAAATGCACAATGGTACCTCATCCTGTATAACCTTTGTTATTATATTATCTATTACCCGAGAAAATAAGTAAAAATTCAAAACCAAACCCTGGTACCACTCCCACTCTAACCCTAAAATCCTCAGTTTCTCCACACAGACTCCTCACTTTTATACTTGCCCCTCCATACATGTCTTCAATTACGTTTACATAAACATATTACGTGAAATAGACTATTCATAATACTGTCAACACATAGAAATTGAAACTTTAAAACTAAATCGACCGAGAAATTCCATAATTTTAATACCATCATTTTTTTGTCTTAAAAAGCATGAATAGGAAAAAAAATTATAATGTCCTGTAAACTAGGAATTTTCCATTTTTATCATTGTTTTTAAACTGAAGTATTTTAATATAGTTTATATAGGGTAGTGTTGACACCTTTGGCCAGTCATTTTTATTTAATTTGTAAATAGTGTATTTTGTAATTTGATAAATTGTATAGTTATTGTTGCACTCTTAGATCCCGTTAGATCCATACACAATGGATGGAACAATGTGTAATAACAAAATATGCTGACAACAGTATAAAAATATTTTCTAGAACTCGGGTTATAAATTTCTCGTGGTTTTCTTGACAAAAACGTTGAAAAAAAAAACAAAAATGTGAATGTCTGTATCTTTTGTTGCAAGTTTATATTTTTATTTATTCCTGTACCTACCACCAGGTAGTTTTATTCAATATAACATGTACATTTACCTAGTTGTTTTTAAATACATTACACGATTTACCATATTTATAAAAATAATAATAAACAATATCTTTCTGACTTCCCAGGTATTGTTGATACCTATTTGAAACATTTAAATAGGTAGGACTGAAACTTACATTATGTTACCTACTCATATTAAATTATGTTGTTTTAGTGTTAGTAATTAATGATTTTATAAGATTATATAATATGTTTTTATTATTCATGGTTATTAATTTCCAAAGGATTGCTTAGCAGTTGATTATTCTTCTTTATAATATTGATTATTTAATTTATATAGGTATTTTTATGCATAGCTATTAATCTCCTAAGGATTAACTACCAAAGTGTTGATTATTCTTTTTTATAATATTATTTTAAAATTGCTTATTTTATTTATAAGCCTACCTATTAATAGGTAATTCAGTTATTAATTAATTTAATTACCAGTGGTACCTATTTGTTTTTAATTTCATAATTTGAAAAAAGTTTCTATTACCTATTTGTTTGCATTTCATTAATAAACATGTTTTATTACTGGCAGAGGCAGTAATATTGTTAAAGGGAATGTCGAAGATTAATTTTCGATACGTACTAATTTTATATTATGTAAAACGAATTGATGTAAAAATAATTTATGAACGTCTTCGGAATGAATTTCATATTGATCCATGATGAAAATGTTTAAAACTTTAAAAATGATACATAAGATGCATCGGAGACTAAAACTCCATTTAATTTAATATAAGCTTCTCGTTCGAGAAACGCATAAAACTCACCACGTTACATTTGGCGTCTTCTTCATTCTTTTACCTAATTTTTTTTTATTATGAGTCAGCGGCATTTTCGTAGGATTATTTATGCTCACGAAACTATTATAGCTACTCAGAAACTGTATAAAAAAAAAAAACGGTTAAGTAGTTCGAAATATCTTGGAAAAATTTATGGAAAAAACATTGAGATTATAATATTATTTTTGTTTCACCGCATCAATAATTCACGTGGTCAATGTAAACACAGAACAAAATATTAATGTCATAATCATTGATAAAAAAATTATAAATGATAAATGTTATCACACGGTGGCGTTTTGTTATACTGATAAGGTATGATAAGCCATGCAAGTTACGCCACGACCACGGCGTACCACGGAACATTATACAGCTGATAGGTTTGGCAACTCGAGATCCCGTCGTGTTCGAGTCGGTCATTTTCTAAGGAGTATTATATAGGCAAATTATCGTACATGATAAAATTTTAAATTCAGAATTAAATGCAATTAATCCAGAAATTCATAGACCGACCGAGACCTCTCGCAATGCTAATCAATTGAACACGAATATACACGTATATACACTTATATATATACCAAATCATTCAATAAACAATCCGTCAACAAATCAAAGTAATTTATCAATTAGCAATTATGAATTATTTAATGAATTACAACCCCAAAATGGTTAATAATGTTTAACTTATCAAATATTTAGAATATAGAAACCAAATCGTCAAGTATAATGAGACTACAGTTAAATGCTCAAGAAAAAACAAATGAATTGTTGTCAAAACTTTTGATGTTTAGACCGGAATGTCAGCCAATTTCAGAACAATTTAATAGGGACAATTTTTAATGCAATTTTTTCTTTACCGGCTGTAACAATTGTGAATATTCACAAGATTGAAGAATTATTAAAATCTACAACGTCAAGACATTTAATGGTAACTAACTTTTTTGTGTATTATTTTAAATTTATAAAAAAAATTGTTCCGTTTTAAATTTACAGGTAGAACGTCTTAAACAGTGTAGTGGTAGGATAGTGGAAGATACTACGTCATTAATTCTCCGTTCACTATTGACTGATGGTTGCGCCAAACTATACAACTATACAAAGGACGAAATATGAACAAATTTGCTTTTAAGGATCTTCTCCTTCATGGCATCATTATTGGTAATAATTTAAATTACTATTGTGATTCCAACTAAATATAATATAGTCATTTGTTATAAAACGATAACTTGTTTTAAATAATTGTTTATATTTTATAGATGTTACACTTTTCAAACACCCAACTGGTACAGAGCAGCAAATCAAACAAAAAATAAAAAATTGGCCAAGATTAGCTTAAACGAGAAAAAATAATCGTAAGGGGGGGGGAAAGTATAATGATAATACTTATAATGAATAAGTAATGTAATTATTTAAAAAAATTTTTTTTTTTCGTGTCAACGCTAATACAATATAAATCATAAAGTTAATCATAATCATAAAGTGGTATAGTTAATTATTTTAAATAACAATGTAATTGACAATTATTATGTAATATGCATATGCGTATATGTATGTATGTATAATATTTTATTTATTTTAAAGCATAATCTAATGGCCATTAGAAATTATAAAATAATAATTGTAATAATATTATCTTAACCCTTAAACGCCTGGTGTTACCATATGGGTGCACAAACTGATCTATTTTTGAACCATAGTCAAGAGTCAGTGTTATCATATTTGTTTTATCCGAATGTCATAATTGTTCGATAACATGTTTAGTGATTTTTTATCAGTGTTTGGATCTTAATAACAGTTTTTAACTTTTATTTATGAATTTTTATAAATTGAGTTCTCCAAGATTTGTTGTACAGCATGGATTTTCAATTTGAGTATGTAAAATTATGTATAAATATTTTATATAAATATTACTTTTGTATTTTTTTTAAATCCTGAAAAGTGTATTTTTGAGATAGAATAAGTCCGATACACATATTTTGAATATATCAGTTTTTACGGACTTCGAAATATGTGCGTTACTATATGGGTGCATTAAGCCAATGTGTGTACATGCATGTTATCTTCGTTTTCGATATATAATTATTATGTTATTTAGATTTGTGATTTGAATAGCCTTGGTAATTCCAATGTCAATTTCATTAATGTACACATATCTATCAAGTTATTTGATATTGGATATTTGGTGTAGGAAAAAGAGGGTGTACAAAAAGAAAAATATAGTTAAGGAACCGAGGATTAGGTGGTGGAAACTAACGGGTGAAAATGAAAAAGTATTTATAAGAAAGCTAATTGGGACAGG
>JAIPRL010009939.1:0-16532 GCA_025469235.1 Pemphigus obesinymphae
GTTGTTGGTAAAAGGGGGAGGGGAAGACCGAAAAAGAGATGGGGGATGTAATGGCGAATGATATGAGGAAAGTGGGAGTAAGTGAAGAAGATGCGGGAGATAGAGTTAAGTGGAAGTGTAGGACCAGGGTGGCCGACTCCAAATAGTTGGGAGAGAAGGAGAAGGAGAAGAAGAAGAAGAAGAAGACAATATCAAATAATATTTGATAAATTTAGAAATTTATGAATACTATAATTTGAATATATATATATATATAAGTTAAATAAAATTTTATTTTTAGTGACATTTGACAAACTATATAAAAAGGAATATACTATGATATTATAAATATAATTACCTGTAGTTTTGAAATCATTTTATATTTATAACACACTAAATTGAATGTTTTATTAGCTGTATGACTAAAAAAAAATAATCTTTATAAAACACTAATGAACAATATAAATGTTTTACAATATAATACATTATTTATAGGTAGGTATCATATTATAAGTATTATAATCCATCATTCTTAAAGTTAAACATTATAAATCTATACTTTGATGAAACGTTTTATATTAAATATATTATATAATTTCGTTTTGTTAAAAGACACTAATATCCATTAAATTTACTATACTTATAAAAAGGAACATGATTATGTTTTTGGTCTTGAAGTCAATTAAATTCTTGGATAAAATGAGTACAATGTACTCTTTATTTTTTGGTACAATAGTAGCAGATACATAACAAGCTTATGATTGAATATATTTCAACTATGTAAAAAAAAAAAATAAAAAAATCCATAAAACAAATAAAAAAAAGAAAGAGGAATGAATACCACCCAATATTATTAATATTTCTTAACCATTCAATAATGACTGTGTTTGGGAAAGTTGACTGAAAAGTGATAAGCGTATTTTGGGTACTAGATCGTATTTTAGGGGCTGTGGCTCTGTTGATAATGTTCTAACTATAACTCCTATGTAGTTACTTAATACTTAGCCAAACTTATACTTAGCATACTTCTTATACTTACTATTATATACTATAAGTTATTACTTTTGATTATATATTCTAAGTAGGTCTAAACAATTATATTGTGTAATGAGTATAAAATAATTAATGTAATATCTATCAATTGTACACGAAGTTGTAACCATATAATACTTCAAAAGTATATTTTATTCCCGTATTTTTATTTTAAACAAAATATAGCTGAAAAAGCAGAAATTTCATAAATGCAAAATTACTATGGAACGTGCACGAAATGCGTGTGGACTTAAAAAATAAAAAATAAATAAATAATCATCATTGTAGAACCAATAGCTCCCTGGTTGCACTGTGAATCTAAAACAATTATTATTTTTTTACCGTTGATTTATGTAGCTGTATAATATTATATGGTATTAAAGTTTTTTAAAACTTTAAATGGCTATTATAAAAAATATTGACTATTGTACGGGCCGGGAGCGTAAGGCGTATAATACGCGCGCCCGCACACCAAAAATACTTCGCGCGCGCCTTATGCGTAAGTACTTATAAACTATAGAAAAAGGGTAAATTAAATATTTAATAATAAGGCGAGTTTTGGTAACTAATTTTACTGTATAATAATCGAATTAAAGACAAAAAAGGATAATAAATCACAACACAGAAAAAAAGGTAGAAAAACAAGAAAATAATACAAATTTGCCTTTTTGACACAACGAATAAATGAATGGCTCAACAGTAACAATAGGTATGTCCTAGTGTGATTAATAATCACACTTAAAAACTATGACATAAATAAATAAATAAATGAATAATAATAAAGACTCACAATTTTGTGGAGTGCAAACTGGCCAGCTGCAACTGCCTAAAACCTATATAAATTATTTAACAAACACACAAAGTATAATACAAATAATATAATTGGTGACAATACGAAGAATTTTATTTATAAAAATATTATATAAATTATTTATGCAGCTATTCGAGCTGTTACCCGGGTAGGTTTATAGGTATAATTAGGTTCGTGCGCGCAGTACGGATATAAATATAGGGCTTAATATTATTATATGTCATTTCAGGCCGCAACAACTATACCTACCTATTTATTTTTAGATTTCTAAAATACAGGTTGAGTGACGTAGTTGTAATCATGTATTGAATTTTCAGTTTTTAAAATCTATTATTTTGACAAATACATCAAAATGGTTATGAAGAAAATGATGACTTCTGATTTTAAAGATTTCCTAAATATAATTAAAGGAACGTATAATTAACACCGTATTAAATTTTCTGGACTTAATACTCAAAAATTACCCTACAAATGACTTAAATACTTCAAAAAATATAATGGCTAAAAATAGCCCAAATTTGAAAAAAAAAATTTGAAAATTAATTTTCATAAAGAAAGTATACAGTTATATATTCGGTAAACATTTCAAGATTTTCGGTCAATTAGTTTCGGAATAACAAAGAAATAAATAATCTCGATTTGACGAAATCCTATTTTTGCTGTTTTTTCGTCATTTTTTGATAGTTTTTTCTTACATATCAAAAAACTATTAAAACAATTGAAAAGTGTCCCGTTTAAAGTACAAAATAGGTGATATTTTCTATCAGAAACAGGGTATTTTTGTAAAGATTGATTCACGTCTTTTGGTCAAATAGTTGTACGCAGAAAAAAAAATAAACATAATTGTAAAATTAATATAGTTTCCTCGCTCCACTCTGAGTCAAAAAACAATTATTTTGGTAAATTTCTGTCTACATTATAGAAAGATAACTTAAGTATCTAATTATTTTTTACTTTAAATATTCTGACAATCATTGACTTTAATTAAATATGTATAGGTACATATATAATATTTTATACTTTTAATTGCTCATATGTTTTACAGTTTTAGATTATTCTTTACATGTATCATCAACTATTATTGTTCATTAAGTACATATTTAGATAATATAATTAACTATTAATACTTTTATTGTAGATATTATTTGAAATATATAAATATATCTTGCGAAAAAATATAAGAAAGTTATCTGTTATATACCCGTGTACAACATTTAAAAATCGATAGCATTTCAAATTTGTCAGTATGTAAGATATAACAGCATTAAGAATTTGTCGCCTTTTTTTTTATATATATATATTATATATAATATAAATAATCTCGATTTTACAAAATCATGTTTTTGCCGTTATTTCACGATTTTTTGGTAGTCTTTCCTTGCGCATGAAAAATCTATCAAGGAAATCAAAAAGTAACATCTTTAAAGTACAAATTAGATACAATTTTTTTTACAGAAACCGGGTAAGCTTGTAAAAATTGGTTCACGTCTTCTGGCCGACAAGTTGTAAACAGAAAAAAATGAAAAATAAAAATAAACATTATTGTAAAACCAATAGCTTCCTCCCTCCACACAGAATCTAAAATGTATATATTACTAGGAAAAGCAAAAATTTTACAGGTAAAAATAAAATTAATTTAAATAATTTTAAATAAAATTAAAATATTTAAATAAATATTTTACTAAAAATCCTATTCGATTCATATCTCAGAAGGCTAATTTTGTGGTTCTTCCTTGAAACCATAACAGCGATTTCTATGAAGGTATGTACCTAATGTACCTAACATACGTGTTGACCGGTTGAAAATAAAAAAAAACTGAAATAGTTTAAATGAAGGTAGCCCTTCTTTAATTTTTCACCTATTGACCCCAAATCTAGCCCAAAGAATTGAAAATTAATTACCTCTTAATTTTTATTGGTTAAATAATGGAATATTTGAAATTAAGACATATACCTTCATAATTTTTATATATCAAACCAAAATTGGAGTCAAAATATTGCAAATTAATTAAAACTATATTAACTTTTTTTTTTTTTACTATTTGCACGGGCGTGTTGTATAGAATATATGGTGTGCCATATATAAATTACTCAATTCTTTAAATTTTTCTAGGCCGGTGGTTGACCGGTGAGTTGGGCTATACCAGTTGGTTTTTTCTGATTCCGTCTGGCCTTGATAGTTTTGTCTTACGACTTGCTTCATCTCATTTTGTCAACAATAGAAGGCTTAGCCTGACTGAGTATTAAAATATTTTTCTATATATCTACTAGGCTTGGCCCAGATTTTTTATTTAGAAGCCTAACTTGGCCTAATATTTAATGACTTTGAAAACTCGGCCCAAATTTTTTTTGTTCACGTATGAAAGCCTGATTTGGCACGGTAATAAATCATTTTTAAAACTCATTTTGGCCGGATGTCGATATATTTTTAAAATAATTTTCCAAAGAAAATAGTTATGATTTGAGGGATCAAATTTTCATATTTGTTTTGCGCAACCAAAAAACATAGGAGTAAGATAAAAATTTCCATAATGTTGAGATGAGCTTTATTTATAATTTTATTAATATCAAAAATGGATACAATTTAAAAGCTTGACCTTAGACTTGAACCGTAATGTATTTCAAATTTTAAAATCCGGCATTGTGTATATTGGATTTAAAATGTATTAAATCGACCATGATTGCATATTTTCGTGAGAAATGCGGCTCATAATGCATTTTTAATGTAAACGTCCGGCCCGATCGTTTTAATTACAAAGAACACAACCCAGCTTGGCCCAAACTGGTCTTTAGTACTTAACAATATTACAAAATAATTTATTAGCTGGCGGTCGGTCTGAACCAATTTTTCATTTCTACAGTACACAGGTAAAGCAATAAATATGTGATTTTTCCAACTTTTGGGAAAATCAAATTAAATCTTTTCATTAATACTGAAAATCAAAATATTTTATTGACAACAAATATTTTTATAGATTTGTAAAATTTGTTTTAAGATGTCTGCTGATTACCGTTGACTAACTTAATAGATAACAAATCAAGCCATTCATGTGTCAGTTGTCTATTATTAATATTATTAATATACCTATTGAATTTCTTTTTAGTTTTGATGTATCAATTATCTCATTTTTATTGATAACTAATCTATGTATCTATCTTCTAAATTTTTTATATCTTCATTAATTAATAATTTTTTAAATAAAATTATTTTATTTATAATATTTTACGTATTATATAGTATCGTCTATTATATAGTTGAATTTCATATTTAATCTCTTATGATTTTTGATGAAACCAGCAATATTAATTAAAATAGGTACCTATATTTACAAATTATTACAAAATGTTATAATAATATAAATAAAATAAAACCCAAATCTACAAAAATTTACTTTTTATTTTCAGAAAATAGGTACGTATTTCAAAAACAAATTTATCATCTTCAGTGCAGAACAAAACATTTTAAAATAGAGGGGGGGGGATATTTTTCCAAAAACTCTATGAGAAAAAAAAGGTCATTTGTATAAATTAGACTATGAATTCAATAGAATCCAATAATTATTCATTTTCCGTATGTTTTCTGTGTTCATTCATACACGTCACACAATTTATAATTAATTTTACTTAGGAATGTAGTAAAATCAATCTATAATTAAAGAATTTTCTTATATAAAATATTATAATATTACATTATAAAAATATTAAAACAAAATAAGATTATTTTATTTATGTTAAATCCATAGAAAAAAAAAGATCGTCGGGTGTGGTAATATACATAAATCTCGATTTGACAAAATCGTATTTTGGCAGTCTTTACATCATTTTTCGGTAGTTTTTCCTACCGCGTTCATCGAAAATGACCAAAAACGGAAATATAGCTTCTTTAAAGCACAAACTAAGTACAATTTTCTACTAGAAAATGGGGTCATATGTACAGATTGGTTCATGTCTTCTGGTCGAAAAGTTGTACACAGAAAAAAATAAAAATAAAAATAAACATTATTGTAAAACCACTAGTTTCCTCGACCCGCTCAGAATCTAAAAAAAAACCATGAGAGGGATGTGACACCTCGACCGTCTTCTCTATAAGCACGTCCCTGCTGTTTGTCACAATTAATACAGTCTGTGTTTTGCACTGAAGATGATAACTTCGTTAAAGAAATGCATATCTGCTGCCAATGAAAATTAAATTTTTGTGAATTGGGTGTTACTTTATTTATATGCATAATATATATATATAAATATATGTGTATGTGTAAATTATCCATAAGTAGGTACTCTCAAATTATAAAACAATTAATGTCATAATAATAAATTATTTATACTTTTGATGCTGTTTTCCGTTATTTATTAGACATTAATTTATATGACCATTATAGACTATAGTGTGTTTTAGATAACTGAAAAGTGGAAAAACTTCATATCTCTACAAGGTTTGGACCAATTTGAATTATGTTTGTTTGATTTAATAGAGGACATTATATACCATTATTACGAGAACGCCCATTTTTGGTACCATATTCAAGTAGGTAAATTAGTTGCACCTATATACCATTGTCGTAAACTCAAAATTGACTGAGTTACATCAGTTTTATATTTGAAAATCGAACATTCAATAAATTTTGGATTTAGAAAAATAATTTATACATCAAAATTACTTTAAAAAAAGGCCAGTTGTATAAAAAAATGGACCGTTTAATTTTCTATGCTGCATCTAAGGTCAGAATCTGTGCACGCCTATGATATATATATATATAAATATATATATATTTTACATTTTTCATTTATTAATTATTATTTATAAATATCTATAGTTAAATTAAAAAATATTAAATAATTAATTTAAAAAAAATCAATACTCTTATTAAATATAAATAAATATATATTATAAAAATTAATATACAATTAAGAAAATGTGCCTAGAGTATTTAAAAAAGATTATAGGTGACAACTTGTTTCGACCATAAGTTCTTTAAAAAAAAAAGAATACCTTTTTATGCATCTTTTGTTATTTTATTATTCATTTGTAACCTGATGATGACTTATAGTTGAAAATAATTGTTACCTTTAATTTCTTTTTGAATACTCTGGGAACATTATAATTTTTATATATAATTTTTTATAATATATATTTTGTGTATGTACTTTTTAATGTAATAATAGTATCTACTTGTAATTATACGTAAATAATCGAAAAAGATTTAAGGATATTAATTAACCAAAAATATAAATATGTAAATTAAATGTTAGAATAATTACTGCATTATAATGAAGTTTTAATGATATTTTAAATATAAAAACAGATTTATATGATAATAATTTTTATTTATATATTTTAGATAATGATAAATAATTTTCCAACAGTTTTAATATATCTATGTACTAGTCATATTAAAATATGACGTTGGAAACAAATTATATTCTTTCTAAATTCATATTTTCATAAAACATATTTTCTCGTCTATTTATTTTTTTTCTAAATCTTGTTATATAATATACGTTATATAACTCTTTGATGTCGAGATGTTATATAATACATTTTTTTAATTTGCAATAAGAAAGTATACATTTTAAATTACATATTGTTTGTACAGAGACAATACGTTTACTTTGACACGAACGTATATGTTTTTCTTTATGTATGCTTATATTATATTAATAATGAAATATAAAATCATTTATTTGGCAATTATTGAGTTTTATTCAAATAAATACGTTTTTAATATATACACGTAGGTACCAAATAACATAGAAATTTAAAGTTAAAAATAAATAAATAAATATTAAACGTTATTCTCAGTCTAAATTCATAATGTAATTTTTACACTTTGGATATGCATAAAATATTGATCATTTCTTTTTGGATACAAAACTGTGAGTTGTCTTCATGATAAAAAGCAAAATACATTATATCAGCTTTAACGTACCTATATAAATATTTATAAACTAGAGATTTTCGATTCATAAGAATAGTTTTTTTAAAACAGAATATCCTAGTCAGATAACAATAAAGATACGACTTTGTGATTTGTATTGATTTAGAATCGTTTGATTCTCTATAACTCATGTAATAACGATACAAATTGATTTATTCTAACTTCAATATATGATTCGTAGAAAAACTAATTATGTGTATTTAAAAATGTAATTGTTCAAAAACAATTGATTTTTAGATTTTAAAAACATAAGTATTACGTATAACGATATTGATGTAATCATAAAAAAGGCAGAAGTCACTAGTAAAACAGTAGTCGTAATATATATAATATACTTAATCTTGTAACCAATGAGTTATAAAATAAATAAATCAATGCAATAATATAATAATACTCTTATTGTTTGTATTTTTTATTATTGTTAATGACTTAATTATATACCAATATTGCGTTGATTGTAGTTATTATTTCAAAAATAAAATACGAGTATATTTACAATTATAATTACTTAAACAAATATAACGAATTCATACATTTTTTCGTATTATTTCGTTAGCTCAGTAATAGGTATTATTGATTTTGACTTTGCTAACAATATATTTGTTAATAAATTTAAATACTCTGTTTGTCATTAAAAATGAAAAACATTTTTCAAAATAGCGTAAATTAAATAATTAGATTTTAATCGAATTGGTTTATTATATTATAATAATGATAATTATCATTGACGCTTAGGTATGTAACTAAGGATGGTAAGTTAATGAACTTTTTTTTACTCGTTAAGTTAAGTTAATTAAAAGAAATAAAGTTAATGTAAGTTAATAGTTAATAATGTATTTTTTATTAACTTTGAAAAAAGTAATTTAACTTGGTTAAAATTTAAAATATTTTAAACAATAAAAAAAAAAAAAAAAAAAAAAAAAAATGAGAAAATACGTCTCAGCTGCTAAAATACCTACATTTTTATATTCATACTAATATTAATAAGAAGTTTAATTAATATACAGTACATACCACTTCGACATATATTCAATATTGGATAGACATAATTAATAAAGTATAGGCTCTGGTATAAACCAATATAAAAATATAGACAGTTTTGACGTTAAAACTCAACTGGCATGTTCCACATAATAAAATTAACATTTACTACAATTTACTTCATGCCCTCGTTTACTCGCCTTAACATTGGTTTATCAATGATGATAGGACATTTTCCAAAACAATAATACTACAAGAGACTTGTAAATATTATAAAAAGTTGCGAAGATAATAGTGTTCACGATTCACTGCAGTAATACCTACTATAGTTTTCTCATAGGTAATTCTATTTATATTAAATATAAGTAATAATATATCTAAATAGCAGAATAAATTAAATTTTCTATACTAAGAAGTAAAACCTTATTCACAAAATTTGCCATTGTTATTCGGTCAAATTTCAATTTAATTCAGATACTTTTGTATAAAGTCAACTTGAAGTTGATATGTTAAGTTTTCAAAAAAAAAAAAAGTAACTTATTAAGTTAAACCTCTATTTGAAAAAAAATGTAGCGCGTTAAGTAAGATAATTAAATATAACGTAATTTCTTAACTTAATGTTAACTTTTAACTCGCTTATGCCTAGCCTTGTATATAACAATTATAAGTATTCACTTGTACGATTGCCATGTCTGCAGAATCATTTGATCGTTACAAATTATTTTTTGACGAAAGTATAAAAATACACAATATACAATTATATATTATTATATAAGAAAACGAACTTCACGACATGAAATATTTCTTATATAATTTTCCACTACAAATCTTGAATTATAAAAATAATTTCAAACAGTTAATATTTGTACAGTTTAATGATTTTTCATTCTCGTTCGAAATATTTTATTTTATTTTTTGTTGTTGTGTAACATAAATAATTTTTAAAGCTATATTTTGTGTATTATAAAAGTGTATTCAATGCCGTACGAATTCATAATTTACAGTCAGAACATGTATGATGCATATGATCCTACGAACATGTACTCGACATCAGTTACAGACTAATATCAAAACAACGTGAGTTATATTCCACAGTATTTTTCAATATTAATTGTTATAATAAATAATTTATTAAACGCAGATAATCGGTCTTTATTGTTTACACGTCTAAATAAATCCGAACATTTTCATGACAACGGATATGTATGGTGTTGTTCGGTCGCAGCGGTGAATACAACACGATTACGTTTTCGAAACTGTCCGAATTTCACGTATAATAATAATAATAATAATAATAATAATAATAATAAATACATAAATAATAAAAAAAAAAAAAAAAAAAAAAACTAACCGCAACGACTATCTCGTAGATAATAACTCATTGGAATTGTCCGTGTTATTCAAAGTTTAGTCACAAACAAACCTACATAATATATCCTCATTTAAACACGATTATGTACCTATTCAGATGACACATATCTACATAACTGAACCCTTTTTTTTTTTAAATTCCACGGCACTGACGGCTGTGAAAAAAAAAATATTGGATTTTGTACAGGACGAATGAATTTAAAACAGTCTCTCCGGGTGTTGTTATATTTGATAATATTTAAATTATCCTTTTTTTTTTTTTTTTTTGGAATGTCAACGTTTACTGGAGAACGCCAAATACAATAATGTTAAATACACCAATATTGAAGGTTTTCAATGAGTGAATAATTTATTAAGTAGGTACATATATTATGTGTAATAATTATGAAAGATTTTTTTTTTATCGATATATAAATATCTATACTACTACCTAATATTCTAAGGGTATATTCATTCCGTGAAAATCAGCTAACGTCACGTTACTTTATTATTACCCTTCACAACGTTGGATTAGCTTACACTTTTGTAGTTATACTTACGGAAAGTATGCAATATACATATCAATATACGTTAAATCACTTCTTCTCTATCTGCGATGGAATTTTTGACGTAAAAAAATAATTGACACTGTAAAAGTAATAGAAAGCAACCTCCTCTATTAATACACCAACACACACAAATATTTTTCTTTAAACATAAATTTTTATTAATTTTGAATAAATAAGACCGTATCTCATTGCCGTCACTACTGAAAGATCACCCCATTTTCAACGTTAAACGATAATTGACACCGTAAAATGCAAAAGTGCTGGAAATCCCTCTATTTATAGCCCAATTTTTCGTAAGCGTAAAGACATTTTCCTTAACTAAAACGAACATTTAAATAGTTGTGCATACATGAATCGGTCAAAATTATTTAATACATAGTATTTTGAAATGTATTAAAATAATAGAGATTAACTATTACAATGATGGATTAACAATTACATTTTTTTTTTTAAATTTATATTCTTGTCCTTTTTTACAAGTAGAAAGATTTTCTAGTAGGAGTTTTAGTGTAAAGAAGTTTTTTGATGGAATATTAATTATGGGTGGTTATTATTAAAAAAGATAGTTTTTATTCGTAAAGAAAAACTACCGAAAATTATCAATATGTTGTAAATCAGAAAGAAATTAAGCCAGGGACTTGAAATTTAAAGCAAATATTTAATACAGCACTATATTGGCGGGGTAAATATTTTTCGATCACTTAAAAAATATAACAGTATGATAAAATATTATAACTGTACAATGAGTTTTGGTGCAAGAACATGGTATGTAGGTACTACCTAGGTTGTTGTTACTTAGAAAATTAAAAACAAAGTTAGTTCATTTTTCTATTATCACTATATCCAGTAATTGAACATCCAAGATTTTTACACAATAAAACTATATTCCAAACCAAGTGCACATATCACGTTTTATACTGGACCTTTCATTATTATAATTTGAATACCATTTATTTACAATAACTAGGCGTAGTATACTTAACTATTACTGTAAATTATATGAGTGCATTCTGTTAAATTAATGTTTTTTTTCGAGTCATTTTCTTCCAATAATCAATTATTAATAATTTTAAATTAATGTTATACATTAGCTTACCTACATAACAATTATGTTCAATGTATTATTTGTTCATTTATAATATAATAATACATATTTTACTTAATAAAAATGTAATATAATTAAAAATGAACTTTTCATGTTCATTTTTATGAAAATTTTTTCTATTATTATGTTCCCGCCTTATTATTTTAAGTAAAATATAGCCTGGAAAAGCATTAATTTCATAGGTGAATAGTTGCTATGGAATATGCGCAAAATGTACACAATATAAAAAGTAATAAAAAATAAACACCATTGTAATACCACCCCCATATATTTTCGGTGGTAATTTCAAGTCCCTAGGATCATTATTTATAGAATTATGGAGAAATAATAATCCTGGAATTGAACGAAATTGTATTTTTACCATTTCTAAATCATATTTTGGTAGTTTTTTCTTTCACATAAAAAAACTACTGGGAAAATTAAAAAATTACCTCACTAAATTACCAATTAAATACAATTTACCATCGTAAAATGGATAAGTTACATAGCTGGCTTGAGGGCAGTGCAAGATGTGGCACCACAAATAGCTCCATACATTTCAAAGCAAGTAGGAAAAATAAGTTGTTATTGTAGACGTGATTCAAATTTCGATTTTCTAAAATATTAAAAAGAAATTTCGGGCTCGGGAAATAGCTGTAAATAGACGTTATGGGAAAATGTATACGAATGACCATTTAAGATTGTGAACGTAGCAAAGAAGCTATTGATTTTACAATGATATTTATTTTTTGAGAGCAACTTTTTGACTAGAAAGAGTCAAGTAGGAATTTGGGAGTTGAGTTTGTATTTTAACGATAGAAAATTGGTTATAGTTGGTACTTTTAAGAGGTAATTTTTTGATTTATCTAGTAATTTCCTTATGCTTGAATACATCTACATTTTATAATTTTATACTGTGTATGCAGAATATAGTTTTGTACATATGCAAGGGAACTAACAAAATACTTATAAATTGCACCTATACACTATTCAAGTACAAATTTATATGGTATATAATGAAATTTGTATTTTATTATTCTTTAGAGTTTCGAGTTTATTTATCAATTTTCTTAATAGTTTTTTAAGAGAATGCCACACCGAAAATTGTTCAGTGAAAAACTTGCATTAGTATTTTTAAATTTTATCAACTTGAAAACATGTTAGAAATATGACATAAACAAAAACTTATAGCTAATAACATTATCTAACGACTGATATAACCGATGTTTGAGATACGCATTTTTTACACGTTTTATGAGCTATTAAAATATCGATTAAAAAAAAATTCAATTTTTTTTTTAAAGAAAAACTACCATTTACGTGGTATTTGACTTATATATATATATATATATATATATATATATCTACATACAGTATACATATTCACTTTCTTCATGTATTACGATGTCAAAAATAATTATAAAACACAATATATATATATAATAATAGTACTATGTGTCTCAATGTATTTAAAGGGAAATATAAAATAACTACTATATTATATTTAAAATATATTTCAAAGAGAGATTTATTATATAATTTTGTAATTTGTACTTTAAAGAAGTCATTTTTTATTTTTTTTCATCAAAATATAAATTACAATGATCTGAATCATGATGCAATCATATACCATTGTTTTAAATTTTAAAATAATAGTATAACATTTTCCTGTCAAAGGATCAGAGTGACAAACTTTGCATCTCGTATATCCTATCAGACAAGCACATCTGGCTTTTTATTTTAGTTTATTTTGGTTTGATTCTTTCATACCTACATGTATTTTTGGAATAATCTAGATCTGCGTGAAAACACTGGGCCCGGGGGCCTTACCTCTCTCCTGGGATCTGTAGACATAGAATTACACATATCATTATTACAAAATAATAAAATAAACATCATAGTAAAACCACTAACTTCTTTATTCCACGCAGAATCTAAAAATATTATTAATGAGGTGTACTTAAGAATTTCCGATAAACTTGAAGTATTTTATAAATTAGTTTCTCGTTCGAATTAATTAGCTTCTGAATTCCCAAACAAATAATTAATGGGCGATTGTAATATATATCACGGATCATCAAATTAGCAAAAAAATAAATCTTTATATATATATTTCTTCTGTGTGTAAGTATTCAATCTCCTCCTAAACGTCTGAACCGATTGTAATGAAATTTGTTGTGTGTTAAAGTGGGTTCTTGGATGGTTTAGATTCACAATTAGACCTGGTAGGTGTCGGGTTCTAGGAAATTTTTTTTATTTCTTTAACATTTTTCACATATCATAATATATAACCCTAAAATTTCACCAGGCTCTCAAAAAAAAAATTTTCAAATGAAAAATATCTTAAGTTCATAAATAATTGACCATTAAAACATTCAGAAAAGTATATGAATAATTGATCTTTTGCAGAAATTTGTGTACCATAGGTGGCTCTGATATGAAATTCTGTGGTATTTGTAAATATATAAAATATTTTATAAAATTTTATTAAAATGAATAAAGTAAATAGAAATATAAAATACCAAACACTGGGAAAAACGAAGTTGCATAAGATTGCTATGTTGTACCCACAAAGATTAAAAAAATATTTAAAACAAAAAAAATCTAATCTGGTCAACCCCGGATAATTCAGCTAGTATGTTTTATAATCCTAACGAAATAAGTTCGTACCTACGACTATTTACGTTTATTGTTACATTTTTTTGTATAATACAAAATCCTGATTTATCCAAAATCGTTTATATGTTTATAAATAATTTATTACCGTGAATACTTACTGGCTTTTGTGGTGTTTTTTTGGAGAGTCTTATTGTACCTATGTGTTCTGGAAATATATTTAATAAACACAAAAACTAAAATATGATTTTGAGAATGAATAAGTTTCACGTACTTATATACACTTTTCATTCTAAAATATTGTTTAGAATGAAAATATTCTAACCAAGCACGTACTTTGATCATAGTCTTAGGGGGGAGGGAGGGAGGAATAATGTTTTAGAAATATTCTAGACCCAAAAATGTATATAATATATAAACTAATAATACAAATATAAAATGTACACATAATAAACTTTTGTAAATAAACAAATCCATTTTACTAAGTTATATAATTTTTAGTTTACTAAGTCTATTTTTATTTTTTTCATTTTAGCAAAGTTTTGTACTATTTTTTCTACCGGAATAATTTCTCTGATACATCAGATAACTTTTTACTCAACTAATAGATTTAATTGGTTTTTTTCTACCTTAATGCTATTTTTACAGTAAGTGCGTTAGCATATTTATTCCTTCTAAAAATGTTTATTTGTTCATAATAATAAGCATAATATATTACAATAGTATAATAGAGGGCTAGCCAAAACTAAAAAAGACAACAGCAAATTTATAAATTAAATCACATTTTTATTAATATATTACAGTATCATCAAAATTTGTTTAGTCAGCTTACAAAATTATAATAATTAATAGCGGTTCTTAAAGTGTCATAGTAGTGGGGTATTATTTTATAATTATATAACACAACAATTGATTATTTAATTTGGTATAAAATCATATGGAATTTGGGGGGGGGCGATCGCTCCTATCGCCCCCCACCCTCAAATACACGCCTGGTTCTAACTAGTTGACCCTACCAATTATTAATTTATGTTGAATGAGTATTTTTATATGTTTTATATTTGGTTAAATTCAAATCAGATTAAAGAAATACCAGGATCTATTGACGCAAAACAAATTTAGAAATCCTTGTATATAAAAAAGTGATTAAAAAAATAAGAAACAATTTAGAATAATTTTGGGTGTTAAACACCAATAAAGAATATAAATATCATAAGTAGTAAACATTGACATAGACACAATTTATTTTTAGGATATAAATTATAAAATAATTGTTTCGATTGGTTTTCAAAAATATCTTCGAAGACCTATGATTTGTTTTGAAGGTGGATTGAAAACCGCAGATGTGGTAGAACTTCTGGATCATGCTAGAGCCGAGTATGACTAATACGTAATCTCGTTTTGAATATTAATTTCAGAGCTAACACAATTTTAATTTTAGATAAACTGGTATAGTTTTAATGTGGTATAATGGGCAAAGATTATGGAGGTCTCACTAATAAAAATTATTTTAACCCAACTGTAATTTTAATGGGATAGCCAGTAGATTAACTTTAAATTGATATTGCAGTTATAATACTGTGTAAGTCATTTTCTACCTGTAAAATAGGTCCTAAATGAAATAAATGATATGAAACGTGTTTTGGAATTCTTTTCGTTATCGTGGAGAGGGGGGGAGTAGAAATACTAATATTTTCACTCTCATAAAACGAATTTTGAATAGTATTTTTGCACACAAGTGTCTAACAAAATGGCATGTGATAATATATACATTTTAAAATGTACTCTTTCATTATTATTTTCAATAGACCGAACTATAACTAAATTCACCTACATAATTATGTCCAAACTCCATCCAAATAAATACGTTAAATTTGTAGAATTCATCCTCTAAAAACTTTCTATATACAAAATTAATTCACAAAAAATTATCGAAATAAACTCGTTATGATCGTAAAAGTCATAGTTATTTTCAATTCGTAAAAATATTTTGAATAGCCTATAAGGTTGTGCATTTATAAATGATTAATAATGTCTAAATCAGATTAAAAATCCGGTCAGTAGGTTGTGGAAGCACTTCGCTCGTCGGGTGTCAGTATTGGTGGATGCACTTCGCTACTGGGCAGGGTACTTTTGGTGGATGTATTGAATTTGAAAGCAATGATAAATCATTG
>JAIPRL010009940.1:0-16527 GCA_025469235.1 Pemphigus obesinymphae
TTTAGCGTTACCTTTTTTTATTAGTATTAGTTGTCCTTACCACACAACTATTAGTTTACTACATATTATACAGTCCACTAAATAACCGGGTAAGCTAGCTACTATTGTCTAGCCCCTGGTCGAAACAGTTGGGAATTATTGGGGTAGATATAATGCATAGATACTTCTATTGGAATTTTAATTTTATGAGAAAATATAATATTGGTAAAACTCTCCTCCCCGACATACATAATGTTTCAATTCTGTATATATAGATAGATGCGATTAAAAAAAATAACTGGTTTTAAAAACTCAAAAGTATTTATATTAATAAATAAATAAAAATGTTTTATATATATATATATATATAAATCAAATTATACTCATAAATCATAGATATAGTTTAATGAATTAAGATTTTTTCTTTCGGAAAACTTGAATTCTAATATATTTTTAAATTAATATTTCACTTATCGCTTATGTATATCTATAATCTTATAAATATATAAAATATAATATTCGAACTTTTGAGTTTTAAAAAATGTATAATTAAGATAAACATCATCTACTTAATGCGTTTAATGATTTTAGAATTTAGAGTTATGATGTAATTCAAGTTTTATCTTTATGAGTTTTCTTGAAAAAAAAACCTATTCAAATCCATGTACCTACTAGCATTCTAACTTAATATTTGTATTTAATATTTAGTCATATTCAATAGAAACCCTTCTGTAGATTATTCTATAATTTCAGAAGTTCATTTAACACGTGATTTTTTGAATGTAGGTACATTATAAATGTCTGATATTTACGATAATAATAATTAATGATATATACATATAATATACCAAAACAATTATAATTGAAACAAATATATTATAATATCGAGTCAATTGCCAATCATGCCTAAACATATATGGTATTTTATAAAGCTATACTGATTTTATTTATTTTTTTTTATATTTAAATTTATTTGCAGGGACTAACAATGGAGCTAGAGTAATTGAATCAGTATTTGAGTAAGGGGGAAGCTAAAGTGAAACAAATCACCGAGTGACTGTATCCTCATTGATGGAGGGTTAAGTCTCGCCCCAGGTCTGTTTGGACGACTGTTATTGATGCACGCAGTGCAATACGCACATATTATATATATATAGTAAAAACGAGTTTACAATATTAACAAAATTGTGTTTCCATATATAATAATATGATGTTTAACTGGTAATTTCATGTCCAAAAAAATAAACCAAAATTATTATTTTTCGATTCACATATTACAAAAACACGGTAAATATGAAAACAATTCAATTCGATGCATCGAGAATATTATATTTGACACTCATTTATGCTATCTATCTATCGTATACAATTTAGTATTTACTATAATATGTAACTAGATAATATTTTCAAGATTAACTATAATATATTATGTATAGGTACATACTAGCTGTTCCCGGAGAAAACGTTTTAATACATTGAACTTTAAACATATAAAATTTCAGAATAATCCAATGTTGCCCAAGTTCAAGAGATTAAATAATTATTAATTTTATAAAATATTTATATTTAAATACACCTATATATTAATAATAATGAATAATTAATTAATATTATACTATTTTAAAATATCTGCTCTATGCGTTTTACTACTGCATATATAATTTTATCATCTATATTTTAAAATAAATACATATTTACAACACATACACAAACGTATTTATTATATATAGTATATAATAATTATAAAATATTTATAATATATAAATTCTATACCATATTATTTACATTAGAATATAACTAAAATCAGGCTACGACCCATTCAACTAATATTTTTGATTAAATCGTTAGACCAATTGTTTAAATATTACAGATATAATTATATACAACAATAATAATATATGGGTATATATTTTTAAAAATTTAATAAATTGACTATCGACATAACTTGTAGGATAAAATAAAATAATCAAATAATTTGTGGAAAATATTTCGCGCCCAATTTTTGGATATAGGTAGTCTAATTTACGTATTTCATAACTCAGTCTTATATAAACACTTTTACATGATAAATTTCGAGTAGATATTTGTTGCACTATTTTTAATGAAGATTTTTAAATCAATAAATAATTGTTTTATTATATTTTTCCAAACGGGGTCACGGGCTATTTAGTTCTTAGTATTTTATTCAAACGTGCTATGAAAATTAGCTCCCTAAAAGTTTATCAAGCCCTCTCAAAAGTGGTTTAAAAAATTATTATACTTAGATGAATTTATATGGACACTTTTGAATTTTGCTATAAGAGACATAAGAATATTTCGTTTAGTAAAAAAAAAAAAAATGTCTGGTTTTCACAAACTCGTATATATTTTTGTTTTGATTTATCGATTAAACATGAAAATTGTAATAAGAATTTTTGTGTAAGAACACACTGACTCCGAATCTGTAAATAATTCTGTATCCATTATCTATATTTGACAAACCAAACTGAATTAAGGAATCTAAATTCAAGACTTATCCAGCCTGTATTAAAGTTAGATAACTAAAATAAAAATAAATATAAGGATATAACCAGTAAGTCGCTAGTTTACAATCATTATACTCGTATATTATACTAACTAACATAATCAGGGGTTCATGACACTCTTTCCAAAAATATAAATGTTCTTTTTCCACCCTTTATATTTCGGAAAATATTTTCTTAATTTCCTAATAAACATTTAAAGATTTATTAAACCTTGTGTGCAACCTTTAAATTTAATGTTTAAAATTTAATATACATTAAATTTGGTTTGATCGAATGTTGCTAAACATTCCAGTCAACCTTATTTGAACAATTTTTGAAGGTTCATAAAACATTGCATGGCAAGGTTCAATGCGACATTGAATCGTGCTCCTGAACTCTTCACTCCAAAAAAAAAATAAACTTGCTAGCAACCATACATTTTTATTATATTCATCCTTTTATCTTATTGTTGTACCACCTTCCTCGAACGTGTTTTTTTTTTTTATAACAAATCTTAATTCCGGTGATTAAATTTGAACCTTCAGCCATCACTAACTTAACAACTTTTATACTTACGCTTAACCGACCGAGCTACACTCCAATGATATAAACGTAGTCGGAATTGTGGGTAGATATAAATACTCCAGTAATGGTATACAATTACAGGCACGGCAGAGAAGAAGAAATTTTTTGAGCGCATTCAATGGTGACCAGAACAAGTTTCGACCGGTTTCAAAATGTGTTGTACACTAGCTAAGGTATATAATATACTAAAAGTCACTTTTTTGGGTAGTTCAAAATCGAATTTCGGATTGTTCTAACTCAATAAGAAGTACCTAAACCTAGTGCTTTACGGTCTTGTATACCACCATTTTACTTAAAGCCCCTGTACATAGTTTCACATTAGGGAGGTAGGGAAGGGACATAGCTTTCTCTGGAGAATACTAAAAAAAAGTGACTTATAGTATGTATATACCGGAACGTATAACACACTTTGACATCAGAAGGAGAACGATTGGACTATTATTTAATTCGCAGTGACGATTCAAAAATTTCCCTCCTTCGCCGTTCCTATATTATCGTACCTATATTATTCCACGGGCAATTAACCCTCAATTCCAAAGGATATTTATGGCAGGTAGTCGAGAATTGAACCTACCTTTATTTTTATTTTATATTAATAGGTGCCCATGGGGATTAGGGGAGGGACATGTCCACCTGGAATATAACTTTTTAATGGAATATTGCTAAAACTGATAGTTTATAACGTGAAAATATTATTATTTATTTTAGTCTGCCTCTTCTGAAATTTACCCTATAGGTGCTAAATATTGAAATATGAACAAAATGATGATGTTGAATTAAACGTTATTTTTAAAGGTTATGTTGAACATTGATTTTTTAACATTTAATATATTCAATAAAATATTATTCTACATTAAACTTTAAACAATAATTATTTTATATTCATTTAATGTTTATTAAACATTCCACTATTAATGTTATACAAATTTTTATTATTAAACATTTAACTATTAACGTTTCATCAAATGTTTAAGATTACAAAATGTTTATTGGGTTTTATACAAAATGACTATTTTTGACGTATTAATTACCAAAATAGTTACGGTGATTGAAATTTTTTTTTTACCTTCAATAATGAACTGAATATTTATAACATTTTAATACCGTGATGAATTTGTCTTTAAAAAATTATCATCTACAGATTTTTGAATAGGTTTCGTAATTTTAAAACTGGTTTAAATTTCCTTAAATTTACTTATAGACAATATCTTTTAATCTGTACCATGACCATTTTTATGGTAAATATCGATCAGTATGAAAAAAAGAGAAACAGTCACAAAGAAATATATTACAAATTAAAACTATAAACTACTATAATATAGTATAATACATATTATATAGAACAGAGAATAAGTATGGCAGAGATGAAAATGTTAAGGTAGAGTGACTAGAGAGGACAAAAAAAAGGGAGAATAGGTTGAGATGACTAGGAATGTATTAAAGAGGGAAGACACAAACGCAGTATATTAGTAATGGAAATATATGTTGATGGAAGAGGGGGAGAAGAAGACATATATAGAAGTAGGGAGATATGATGGCGAGTGATATAAGGAAGGTAAAAGAAGTGAAAAAGATGCGGGAGATAGAGTTTAAGTGAAAGTGTAGGACTAGGTTGGCCGACTCCAAATAGTTGAGTGACAAGGAGAAGGAGAAGAAGAAAAAGTAGTAGTAGTAGTAGTAGTATTAATAATATTCTGTAATAATAATTAAAATAGGTATATTATTTTAGAATTTTCAAAATTATAATATTTAAATGTCAATAAAAATTTCTCGTGACATATTGTTACATTAGTTTAAGATTCCAATAATTTTGACATTAAAATTATACCTTTTAACAAATAATAATTTATAATTGATATTAATAGACAATTTATTTTTACACCAAAAACAAAACCTAATCGTTTAGAAATATTACATAATATTATGAAATATATATTAAAATATATATATATATATAATAAATAATATATTAAAAAAAATTACGAAAAACTTGCGAATCTGCGAATAAAATTGTAGGTAATTAGTAAAGTTTTGTATATGTATTTTCTATTAAATTTAAATGGAACAATTAAAAAATAATTTTTTTGAGTTTAAAATAGTTTTTATACTTCGGAATATATATATATATATATATACCTACGTAATACACTCTAAATATAAAAATCAATATGTACATAAGAGCTATTTTATACGATATTATAATATGTACCTATACACATTATAGTGAAATAATAGTTGAATAAAATTATATCCATGTTTTTATAATAATAATAATTAATTTCTATATGGTTGTTTATCTATATACTTATATATATATATATAGGTACCCTTACAGGATCGCGAGCAAAATAAAAACCCTTCTCCTGTGTACCCGATAATTAGCGACGAGATGGAAAAATTAGGGACGTAAAAACATAATAACAATAATGAATATGAGAACTTCCGGTCGGTAACCACCACTTCCGCTCATTAGGTAAAAAGGGGTCGGCGAGTGGCGCACACACACTTGTTCTTCCGAACAGATTGTGTTCGATTTGACAACCCTTCAGTATCGTGTATATACGATTATTATATATAACACACGACAAACAAACCGCATTTGCGTGTTTATCAAAACAAATGATCATATAAGCGTGACTAAAATAATATTTTTTTTTTATAGGGCAAATAGGAGTAACTATATAATATATAGTCAGTAGGTATTTTTCATTTTTTTTTTTTATTTTAAACATTTCCACGCTTAAAAAATTTTCAATGTATAGCAATAGACAATTTTACGCTAAAAACTTGTATTTATTGATTTTTTTCGAAAATTATACATATTAACACTACCGTGCAGGGTATAATATTATGTTATAGAAAGGTATATATATATATATTTACACATATGCAGACTACTTCAGAGTTATAATATTATAATGATATAATAATAATAATTTATTGTGAAATATATAAATAATATATATAGATATAGGTACACGAAAAAGCCTTCCACTACCTTAGCATAAAATGTGGAGCTACTTTAAATTTTAAACTGATATTTTGGCTAGCTCCACAGTTATAAAAATAGGTATTTGTTTTTGAACTTTTCCTGTGCATTGTTTTTAATACTATTATTTTGCCCGTTTTTATATAGAGCTTTGTTTGTATACATTTTGCATTTGGCGTAGAAATTAATAATTATAATACAAACATTTTAGATCATAGAATAAAAAATTTCAAAATTTCAATATTATTTTATTTTTAATGAAATTTGTATATAAGTTTATATACATTTTCAAGACTCTTCTTAAAATTTTCAATCTTAAAAACTATAATTTTATTGCGTTTAGTGCGATAATATGGAATAAAAGGTGAAAGTAAAAGTCCCTAAGCAACAAATAGGTATATTTAATAATTCTGTATTAAATTATCAAAACAATTTTCAAGCTAAAAAAGGAAGGATATCTAATATGATCAATAAGAAAAAATTAGAAAATTCAAATAATATTATTTATTTAATTAATAATATTATATGTAAAATATATTTTTTTAAATTTTAGTGCATTTTTTGACATCATAGCAATTTTTTATAATTATAAATCGTATTTTTTTTTCATCCGTGTTCTATTAATAATTAATATTATACTATCGAATTTAGATTCTTTCAAATTGGATATTAGGCTCATAGGTTAAAATATCAATAAAATTATTAATTATAATTATATAAATTATTATCATACAGTTTTATATTGGTACACTTATATTTCGATAATCTCAATTAATGTGACTCTTACAAACATTTTATTTAAAAGAAATCAAGGAATAATTTATTTAAAGTGTATTTTATGTATGTTTCTTATACCCGAGTCATAGCCGGTAAAAACATATGTCAATTATGTTACGCGAAATACGACTAGTTTCTACCATAGATGACTGCAAGATAACGTGTAATTCTATCTATATTTCATTTTTAATATTGTTTTATAATTTAAGATAAAAGATAATTTTTTTATACTTAAATTATATTATAGCTCCTTAAGGGGGTTCGAGTCGGTCATTTCCCAAGGAGTATTATATAGGCAATTTATCGTACATGATAATATTTTAAATTCAGAATTTAATGCAGTTAGAGAGCTCATTGAAGTTAATAAAGCTAATACAAAATTAATATAAATACACTCCTTAGGCTTGTATCTATGTAACAACTTTATTTGTTATTTTTTCTGCATTGGTAAAATATTTTCGTTATAAAATGTTGTTTTCCTTGACGCGTAATAGAACTATTGGGTAAATCGTAAAAAACCTTTCTAAAGTACTATTTATGAAAGCTCTATTCACTTCAAAACTCCCGTTTGATTCCTTCTACCCGGAAAAATATACACGGTAATTAAAAAAATACTTATTTGTACGTATAAAACCATGAGGTACAGTCCTAGTGAAAATCTGAGACGATAAACGAACAATATTAAGTGATAGCTCACATTGTCGAAGGGAACAGATTGATTTCGAAGGACAAGCCACGATAAGCCCGTCTGCAATTACGCCTATGCCCGAGCGCACCACAGTGACAAACTACACAAACACAGTGTGCACGTGGAAGAATGAAAAAAACTACACAGGTAATATAATGGAAATACAAATTGCGTACATTGTACGCCTAATATATTTGGAACACGAATGCCTACACCGAGTGCGGACTTTCTTTATTGCTGCCGCCAAAAAGACAATAGCAATGCGTCTTTTCGACGATTCTGGCCCGAGAGAGAGAGAGAGAGAGAGAGAGAAAAACGAAGATACGTTTGCCACGGGAATATAGTAATTCCACGCAATCCTATCAACTCGTGTACTCGGTATATCCGGTTTTCTCGTGTCGGAGTCGGGTATGTTTATATACGTATGTGTATATATACTGTCTGTGTAGAAATTTCTCCCCGCGGAGCCACAACGGACGAGAGACGAATGCCCCGGGTCCGTTTTATATGCGTATTGTAGACGAAAAAAAAAAGGAAAAAAGGAAAAAAAGGGGGAAAAAAAAACAGTATATATATATACACGTAGAAAAAAAAAAAAAGTAAAATATACGAAATATATAAATATAAAAATCTACGCTTTTTTCCTCCTCGTGTTCCAATAGTGTTGATGGGACGGGGGGTTGGGGGGGAGGGGGTGGCGCAGATCAGGATATTAAAACCGTTTTACGCTCTCGGGCGTCCCGGGGAAGCGGCAAGGGGCTGGCAGGAGGCAGGCAGGTATAAGGTATACTGTATAGGTGTACGTATATTATAACGGTATATATACTGCACAATACTCCGGGTCTAATAGAATATTAATAATTGAGTCGGTTCGGTTGGCGAACATTACAATGCCGTATTTTACTCGTTTTCTTTTCTTTTCTTTACGTTTCTTTTATTCTTTCTCTCTCTCTCTCTCGCCATCTCTTCTCGCCCATTTCTCCCGCGAGTGTATACTCCGCAAACGCACGCTCGATCGTATTCCCGAATCCCGTATACGGCACTTCCTTCGGGATTTTTTATAGACCGAAATTATAATACCAGACGGATATCGTAAATCTAACCGGGGATCGCACGCGCGTGTTCGTTTGTGCGATATATACCGCGGTATAGGTTAGGTTATAACCATGTACATACATGTTACATGTAACACACACACACACACACACATATATATATATGTATATCTATGTGTGCGGGGGCCCGGGGGAATCGTAAAGAAGGACGCGCAGGGTCTTCTTGCTGCAGGAGCGTCGCGCGCGCAACACGATTGATGGTTCGAACACGCGCCCGTATACGGTTAACTCTATTAAAAAGCAATATCCCGAAAAACCCTATAAAACGGTATCGGTATATAACACTACGTAACTTAAAATGGATTCCATATATGTGATAGTTATTTCATATATATTTATATATTGTATATTATATGGTATAGACGTAATATTTTACAGATTTCTGTCCAATTGATTTTTATTTTTATCTTAATGGTTAAAATAACAGCCGATATATTATCCGTTAGTTTTTATTGTATTATTATAAAATTTTTTTTTTTTTTTTTACAAATACATGAGACAAATACGCCAATATAATTAAATGCTCAAACGCTATATATATTATAGAGTATTTTGAACGACAGAGCCGATGTTGTTGGAAAGATTTAGGGTTTTAAAATTTCACGAAATATTTCGGAAATGTGAAAAAATTGTGTAATGATAATTTATAGTTAATGCACTTACCTTACCTTTTATACTGTTTATTAAATATAAACGTACCCTATAGCTTTACACAAACAAAACTGTTTAAACATTGAACAGTTTAATATATTTATTACCTGTATAGACTACACCATGAACGACAAACCATATAACATAATATAACGGGTAAAATAATAACTTATAAAATGATAACCACTGCAGTTTATATTACCATTGTACCTACTTGGTCGTGTAACCTAACATAACTAAGACCAATTACCACATTAACCATATTATGCAACTACCAATGTAGATAAATAATTTATTAAAATATTATAATATACTACGCGCTTATCGTGTACCGTGCACAATCACCATAGTCGTGTGCCCGTTAAAATTACGTCATAATAATATATAGTGTTGTAAAATGTTTATAATATTCTGTGTTGTAGGTAATACTATTTAACATCAATATTCCATATTTTGATCAAAAATTCTTAGAATCATATTTGGACTTTTTGAGAATTGATAACTGTCACCACAATAACTTACACGGGACAAAAACGTTGAGTAGTGTTAAACTTTGTAGTATCCAAATCTATAATATCAGTGATCGATATACAAGGTTCGCCGTGATAGTATACCAAATCTACAGTTATCGCTTAAGTTATAAGTAACTACATTTACATAATATGGTGAAAAGTAGAACAATGTTCGACTACTGATAACCTGCTGTAAAGTGTGGAATCAGTATTACAAGACCACAATTATGGATATTTTAGATTGCTTAAAATTACACTGTTTATACGATACGGTGTCATTTAGTGTCATATCACTTTTGTATCGCCATTAGTCATTACCCAAAAATTTTTATTTGTTGAGATTGATAATTTTTTTTATATAGTGTAGGCGGCATAAATAATATGACCCTCCATAAGTTTGGTATATGCCAATACCGGGACTATATTCTTAGGCTTGGTCTCTGTACCTACATCTTTCCACTTATTAAACTACATAATTATTTAAGTTATTACTATTGATTTTATAATATACCTAATATCTATACTTATATTATATATATATTATGTATTATAAAATAAATCTCCTTGATTAAAAAAAAAAAAGAATGGAGGAAATTTTGAATTTCCTTTTGTATTACCTAATAAAATGAACCTACAATAACATATGAAATAAGTGCTGATATACAGAACAATTAAACAACATAACAAGCAATTTATTAGTAATATGCATAATAAGCATTAATTAATAATAAATTAAGTTTGAACTTCAAGATTTCTTTTTACTTTACTATTGTTTAATTGTTATTATTACCTATTATTTAAGTACATAAGTAGGTACCTATATTTGATAAAATGGGATAAATTAAAACACAGTAAATACCTACATCTACTTAATAAAAAAGATACATTTTTATTTTTATATTTGTTGAATTAATATTTCAATTTTTTATTGTTATGTATTTTAATGTAATAAGTATCTATTCACCTATTCGAATATATTATTGGGGACATTTTAACATCATTTTGAAAGTATTTTTTGATACGATTTATCACTGTGTTTACTTCAAATAATTTATTGTTCTATAGATTTATCAAGAAAAACAAAACAATTAAGACAATGGCGAATTTACGGGGGGTGATCTGGGTGATAATCACCCTCAGAGCTCTTTTTTTCATAATCAATTACAGTTTTTTTTTAATTCTTGAACAGTAACTATATTCGTAATTAGTATGTTATTAGTAGAAAATCGTGTATTGTATTTTTTGTGATTTTAAAATATGTAAAAATCGTTCTTATGTCCACTTTTATACTCTTAACTATGTACATTATTCATCATATTAGTTATCTATAAATAGTTTGGCATATAGAAGAAATGTTGGATAAAATTGCTCGAAAAACTCATTTTTTATGTAATAAATTATAAAATAAAAAATTTATAATAAAAATAAGTTTATTACATAGTAGACAATAAACAGTATGAATGAAACATACCAGCGTTATGTTGAAAACCATGTTCCATATAAATTCACGTCACATAAATGTTATATAACAAATAAGGGATACCGGTGAGGGAGAGTTGAACTCATTCGCCGATTTACCTTCTGATATCACCCCAAAAAGAAATCGTAAATACGACACTGCTTTATGATTACCAGTGATTAAATAAAAAATATTAATATTATTACCCGTCTATTTTGTTTTATTTCACATTATGTCTCACAGTGTCTCATATTTACATTATTTTATGTTAAAATTATGTTTCACTAATGTAGATAGCTGTCTCACTACACCACTATTACACACTCACATACAACCAGGTTGAACCAAAGTGAGACGCTTTATGTGTGTGTGGAGACACTAATATATAAATATAACCGATACCTAAGAGTATACACTTGAATATCGAATATTATAACATTTTGTTAAAAAGTAAAAACCAATAAGATAAGAAAACAGAAAAAAAATTTAAATCTGTGAACTAACATTTTAAACTTTTACAGCAAACATTTAAAATGCAATCTAGTTTGTACTTTAATGAGGTAGTTATCGATTTTCTCAGTATAGTTTTTCCGTATGAGTATTGAGAAAAAATGAAAGTTTTCGAAGAGAATGAAAATTTTTTTATATATAAATATAATAATATTTTAACATAGACGATATTTATATACACGTATCTAATTAATTTACATAATGTAAAATAATGACGTCGGAGCTTGAAAGTTTGCACCGAATATATGGAATATTAATGTTTTTTAATATTTAAAATATTTTTTACCACTTTTTACAGCATATTGGATATTTGATTTTTATCCACTTCTTATTTTGTAATAAAATTTTTGATTTTTAATTTTTAAATGTAAAAATTTGAAAATACTATAGGTATATCTACTATATAGTCATATAGGACATGGTAGCTTAATTGCAGAATTGGATAAAATAATTTTTTAAAGTACTTCGAATACCTACATATTCCAAATACTTCACAAATGTATACATTTATTCGTGTTCTAAATATATTAGGCATAGAATGTATGCAATTTGTATTTCCATTATATCATGTAGGTTTTTTTATTCTTCCACGTTCACACTGTGTTTGTGTAGTTTATCTGTGGTGCGCTCATCATAGGCGTAATTGGAGAAGGGCTTATCATGGCTTATCCTTCTAAATCAATCTGTTCCCTTCGACAATGTGAGCTATCATTTATTATTGTTAATTTATCTTCCTAGATTTTCAGTAAAACTAGGAATGTACCTCATGGTTTTATAGGTATAAATAAGTATTTTTTTAATTACTGTATATATTTTTTCTCAGAATTTTGTCACAGCGAAAGCAATTTTTTGTTCAAAAAGTGATTTAGTACACGGCCTAATTTTTTATTATTTTCACACTTGCAATTCATATTTAACCTAGATAGATACGAGCCTGAGGAGTGTATTTATTAATTTATTATTAGCTTTATTAACTTCAATGAGCTCTCTAACTGCATTAAATTCTGAATTTAAAATATTATCATGTACGATAAATTGCCTATATAATACTCCTTGGGAAATGACCGACCCGAACCCCCTTAAGGAGCTATAATATAATTTAAGTATAAAAAAATTATCTTTTATCTTAAATTATAAAACAATATTAAAAATGAAATATAAATAGAATTCCGCGTTATCTTGCTGTCATCTATGGTAGAAACTAGTCGTATTTCGCGTAACATAATTGACATATGTTTTTACCGGCTATGTCTCGGGTATAAGAAACATACATAAAATACACTTTAAATAAATTATTTCTCAATTTGTTTTAAATAAAATGTTTGTAAGTCACATAAATTGAGATTATCGCAATATAGGTGTACTAATATAAAATTTTACGATATTAATTTATAAAATTATAATTGTTAATTTTATTGATATTTTCACCTATGAGCCTAATATCCAATTTGAAAGACTCTAAATTCAATAGTATAATATTAATCATTAATAGAACACGGATGAAAAAAAAATACGATTTATAATTATAAAAAATTGCTATGATGTCAAAAAATGCACTAAAATTTAAAAAAATATATTTTACGTATAATATTATTAATTAAATAAATAATATTTTTTTGAATTTTCTAATTTTTTTCTTATTGATCAATGATCATATTAGATATCCTTCTTTTTTTAGCTTGAAAATGGTTTTTATAATTTAATACAGAATTATTAAATATACCTATTTGTTGCTTAGGTACTTTTACTTTTACCTTTTATTGCATAGTATCGCTCTAAACATAATAAAATTATAGTTTTTAAGATTGAAATATTTAAGAAGAATCTTAAAAATTCATATAAACTTATAAACAAATTTCATTAAAAATAAAATAATATTTTAATTTTGAAAGTTTTTATTCTATGATCTAAAATGTTTGTTTTATAATTATTAATATCTACGTAAAATGCAAAATGTATACAAACTTTAAATAATAAAACAAAATTTCTCTTTTTAAAGATAAATTTACTCTATTATTAATCATAAATAAACTTTTGTAAGAATGCGGTACGTAAATTTGCTATGTTATGTGTTTGTAAGGCAGAGACAACAAACGTATGCGTAGCATCCTCTTAAAATTAATTTTAATGTATCGAGTACCTGTTGTGTATTGAGTATCTATTATTTAAATACTTAAAATGTAAGTGTCGACTATCTCGTACTGCAATACTTATAAGTATCTATAGTATCTTGTCCACCCTTGATTAATTGAAAAACATTTTTATTAATGACGAAAACAGGTTAGACTTTTTTAGATTAATGAGGCCATCTGTGGGCTAATTTTAAGAGGTTTTGTAAAGGAAATTTTCAAATAAAACAAAAATATCATATCTATGTGTTCATGTGGAAATGAATATTAATGTGTTAAAATGCTACCCACGACCCGTTTAATAACATTATCAGCATTGCACATACTGATAACGTACGCGTATGCACACGTAATGTATGTAATGAACGTCGATGTTTCATAAATTTCTTCTAAATTTTACTCAAAAATGCCCATGTTTTATCCATCGTAGGGATTTATCGTATATAGTCCGACTTGGATTTGAATTTATTAACAAATTAACTTTTGTTCATCTCTTTTACTTATTAAATTTTTACAACCAATATTTTAATATTTGGTCAACAAATATTTATAGTCATTTTCAATTTCATAAAACAATTTTAAGGATTAAATAAAAATAATAAAAAATAAAAAAAGAGTCAATTAAAATTCTGCAGTTGCTACGATGGACAAAAATAGGTACCTATTTTTAGTGTGAAAACTCGCCCTCAGAGACCAGAAAGCAGCCTAAAGTTAAGATCAATTTAATTATGATTTATGTTCAAAATGTAATTTAAGTTGGTATTAATAATCTATTTACAGTAAGCTACACCAACGCTTTTCAGTGGTAAAAACATATTTATTTAAAACTATTAAATTCTTTTCTTAGAGTAATTTTAGGGTTATACCTAATAACTATTATAAAACCTTTAAATGATATTATTTTGAAGTGAATCTCGTTTTAGTTTTTTTAATTTACTGATTTAAAAAAAATGTTAATAAAATTAATTTTTATACTTATTTTAAACCACAATAAACTTTTTTTTTTATTATTAAATCAAAAAAATCGAATCGATGTTCACAAATATTGTTTTCTAAAATTGATATTTTAATTCGAAAATTCCATTTATCTGAATCAGTTTTGCATAAACATGTTTTTTTTTTAAAACTAATATCGAGACTACACAACAATAAAAAGTTGTATTACTATGGGAATAAATTTCAAATTATTTCAATATAGGTTATGTATTTAAATATATTAAAATTGTTAGATTTCGATTTTGGAAATCATATAATTTTAGTCGCTTGTGCGTGACAAAAACCCGATCACTCGTCACAAAAAGGAATCGTCCCTTAAAAGTTCAAAAGTATAATTTACAGTATATGAAGACATGAAGACATTGAAGGTATTACTCGTATATACATTATACGGTATATTATAATATGTATATTGTATACCGTGGTATAACTATAAAAAATGAAAGTACATAGGTACCTACTACCTATAGCATATAATATGACACAATACAGTTTAAAATTTTAGTATTACAGCACTCAATAAATAATTGCAGAACCATGAACAATAACTAAATTTTCGGTTTCGATTTTCATTTACAATACCCTATATCGTTTTTTCGGTTTCAAAATTACTGATAACTGTTTTCTTCGGTCTTGATTTCATTTACTAATACGGTAATCAATGTTTTTAAGTCTTGATTTTCTTTGCAATCCCACTTTTTGCTTTTATTTTTCGGTTTCAGGTTTAATTTGTTACATCGTTTTCCATTTCTTTTTTGGTTTGAACTTTATTTTTCAGTACCGTTATCTGGTTTCGGATTTTGGTTTCGCTTTTGTAACGGTCTTAACCGGTATATGATACTGTTTTCAATACCGGTTATAAGCACTTATGCATAATGCATATAGGCATTTTTAAAATTAAAAATTATTTATTATTTTACATAAAAGCGTCAGGTAATATGTATAATTCCTTAAAATGTATAGGCACTATACTATATACGCATATAATGCCTAAATTATTCATTTGTCCAGTACCGCACAAAAGTATACACTTTTTGGATAAAACATGTGGAGAAAGATTTTTTTTTTATTAAAGAATGTGTTAATTTAAAATATAATCTAGTTTGTACTTTAATGAGGTAGTTATCGATTTTCTCAGTATAGTTTTCCGTATGAGTATTGAGAAAAAATTTAAATTTCTGAAGAGAATGAAAATTTTTTTATATATAAATATAATAATATTTTAACATAGTCGATATTCATATACATGTATCTATAATTAATTTACATAACGTAAAATAATGACGTCAGAGCTTGAAAGTTTGCACCGAATATATGGAATACTAATGTTTTTTAATATTTAAAATATTTTTTACCACTATTTTTACGCATTTACAGCATATTGGATATTTGATTTTTATCCTCTTCTTATTTTGTAATAAAAATTTTTATTTTTAATTTTTAAATGTAAAAAAAAAGCCGGTCAGTAGGTTGTAGAAGCACTTCGCTCGTCGGGTGTCAGTATTGATGGATGCACTTCGCTACTGGGCAGGGTACTTTTGGTGGATGTATTGAATTTGAAAGCAATGATAAATCATTGCATTCAATAAAACGATTCTGAGCGTAGCTTCGGTGTAGTATACATAACTCATAT
>JAIPRL010009941.1:0-16524 GCA_025469235.1 Pemphigus obesinymphae
TTTTTTTTTTTTAAGTAAATAAGTCAGTATTTTATTTTTTGTTATCATTAGTGACTATTAAATGAATAGAATTATATTATATAATATATTTTAAAATGAATATTATTTGATAATTTTAAATTTTTAATACATTTTTTCCATTTAAATACATTAGAACTAAAAATAAAAATAAATTAAAATTGACCGATTTTGACTGAATTTGACAATTTTGACCAGCAAAAATCTGGTCAATTGTTCATGAAAGATTTTGACCGGTCAATAACCCAACCCTAATTACAAGTAATAACTTTTACTAGGCACTTCAGTACTTGTATGTAATAACTAATTTATGTATAATCCAATAAATAAAATTAAATTAAGCAGTAGTACTTAATCAAAAATTAATAATCGTATGCCTATACAATATTACATAAATTAGAATCATATTTATAACATTATATAACCTAAATTTCAAAAATAATATATGTTAATCTGCATATACGTATTTTAACAAATATTTTATAATCTTCAGCGTCAACCAAAGTTGTAAAATGTGTATTATTTTTGTGAAATTGGTATAAAAAAGTCACAAGTGCTCTAGTATGTTTGATTAATTATTTATAATATATTGAGATATCATCAAAAATTATTTAAAATAATTATTATTTAATTTATTATAATTTTATATTATAGGTATAATTACATAATAAAATGTAATACTTTGGTGAACCAGAAAATATTTTTGATACCTAGTCATATTTTACATAGAACTATGATGTTTGAACATCGTTGTCACATTTGATCTATCTTTATTTGACAATTTACTGAAGAGTAAAGAGAAATTTACTAGGCCAATCAGTATGATTAAGGTTAATCATATTACGAATAATTATTTTATGTGTTTTTAAATATAGCATATACCTACTGCAGAGTATAATAGATTCTCTTTATTATACAGTTTATAATAGTATATTATATGCAATTCAAATTTTTATTATTATTAAGAGAAAGGAAACCTGATAAAATATTGAATGATTATAAACACATATATTATATTTTATTAAGTAGGTTTAATGAAAATGACTAAATTTTACAAGTAAAATTACCAATTAAAATCAGTTCTAGTTTTATTTTTAATTATAATTGTAAATCAACCTCAACGACTTGGTATCCTACAACTAAATGCATTTTGATATATTTTACTTTTAATTTAAATTTACTATAATGAATATTTTAGGATAATAAAGTAGCTATAGTACTATTAATTGTAACTATATACAATATACTACTACAAAAGATATGTAATAAAATGTGCAAATAAAAAATGTAGGTAGACCATACATCACAATGGTATCAATATTTAATATTAGTGTATAGTATCAATATTGTTTAAACTCAAACCAGTAAAGACAGCCACACACTTTTCAATACTTTTTCATGAAATTTTGGCAGTTATGCAAACTATTATAACAATGATATATATCATATATGTATTTTGATTGGTTCAATATTCAATCTCTCTATATCCAAACACATTTTACCTAATTTATAAAACCTATAATTATTATTTTTATACAAACTAAAAATAACGTAAGCTTAAATATAATTTTATAATAACTTATAGAAGAGTAAAAGTGTTCAATAAATCTCAAAAATCAGTTTGAAGTTTTTTGTGTTGGAATTAAGAACTGCTAATTTAACTATGTGTAAGTACCTATTGTTGTTTATATAATCAGGATAAGAATAAGAACAGTAAATAAAAAAAATTAAAATTACACATAGAATAGTAGTAAGGTTAGTAAGTACTCATTTATACTAATACTATACCAATAATTATTATATTCATTAATAAAACAAGTGAAAGGATAGAATTTCTAAATAATCTAGTTGGTATGAAGTACGAATGTTGTAATTCGTAAAGAATGAGTAAATATCAATAATTTCATCAAATACCATGAATTGGAAAAAAGCAATATCTATAAAATTAAACTGTACAAACCACATTATATTATTGTACTTACTTGAGATTTAAAATGATTGTGATTTCTATAAATGAACATTAATTTATATCTTCAATAATATTGATAGTTGATAGTCTTCATAATTTTCTTTTTAAATACAATTCCATCATGAACAAAATCATGGCCCACAAAGGATCTTGAATACAATAAAATCATGAATTCATTGAAGTCGGCCATCATGGTACACTATGGCACTTCAGAGTTTTCACCATAATCAAATATTTTATTCAGGTTGGCCAATAGTAAAAAGCAATGATTTTAAGTAGGTCATACATGAATTCATTTTATTTTTACTTCCATGTATCACCAACAACCAATATTCTGTGATATTTTTAAGCAAAATACATAGAATGGAATATTAAATTATAAATTAATAATATAATATGATTATTAAATATAAAAAACCATGATTTGAACGTGTAAAAAAATTGGACAAAAATTTCATGTCCAATGTCTATAAATAAATACACCATTCAATTATTTTATTTATTTATTTCTGTATGAATAAATGAAAACCATTTCTGTTCAAGTCAAATAATTTAGATTATATTTTCAATAGACTTGTTAAATAGCAGTATATAGAATCAGAGATAGGTTTTTCTGTAATTACTTTTAAAGATTGTATGCTGTCTTAAAACCAGTTTGTTGAAATCTAAAACATGATTTTAAAGTACCTATCAGATTTTTAAATTTAAAATTTTTTAATTGATTCATGTGAATTTCAAAAATCAATAAAAATAATTGATAGGAGAACTAGTCTGTTTGTTAATTTTTTTAATCAATTTAAATTGAATTTGAATACAATATGTACTGAAATTGTATTTTTGATATGTTTAGAATATCAGAAATTTACAATAATAATGTAGGTAATATTTTTTGAATATAAGGTATACCTAACCTACTATACTTTACTAACTATATAAAGATAAATGAAACATTGATGATATTATCTGATTTTTTTTTTAGACTTGCTACTATATAAATACAATTTAGGTTATTCATTTATGATTTTTATGGTCATAAAATTGAATAGTCAAATGGTCAGGTATCATATATTCTAAAAATAATAATGCAAATAATTTATTGTCAATAGTCAATTATTAATACATATTCAACTTGAAAAATTATAGGTAATTATCTATGCTTATTTATATATATATAATTTTGTAAAAAAACATATCACATTTTATTCGCTGAATTATTAATTTTCGTTATTAAAATTCATCACCTTATCAATAATAAATACCAAGGCTGGGCATTAACGAGTTAAAAGTTAAAATTAAGTTATTTAACGCGTTACTTTTTTTTTAGATTAACTTTTAACTTATAAAGTTTTTTTTTTTATTATAATTAACGTGTTAACTTTATACAAAAGTATCTAAATTAAGTTAAATTTGCCCGAAGAACAATGCAAATTTTTTGAATGAGGATTTTACTTTTTGGTACCTATATGCAATTTTAGTAGGTACCTACAATAGCATATACGTAATCGTTAAGAATCGATGTACCACTTACGCACACACCGTGATGTTGGCCGTTCACAAATATTGGGCTGAGCTAGGTCTAACTACATATAGGCTGGTATTTATGTCTATCCAGTATAGAAAATATATTGAAGTGATAGGTACTGCTTATTTTATACTACCATAGTGTGAATCAAACAATAATGTAGGTATTTTGGCAGTTAGAAGTTATTTTCTGATTTCTTGTTTATGCATGGGTTTTAAAATGATGTGTTGTATTTAAATTTTTACATGTATACACTTTTTCTGGCAGAAGAAGTTCGTAGTAGTTTTTCGGAGCATAAATTATAACCATCCTTTTTTACCTTTTTACGATATAATAGGTATATCCACTTTTTTCCTAATTAGGAAATTTTAACTTTTAACTAAGTTAAGTTACTTTTTTTTTTCAAAGTTAACTTTTAACTTTAAAAGTTAATAATAAATATACGAGTAACTTTCAACTTCCCTTAACTTATATTATTTTCAATTAACTTAATTTAAAGAGTTAAAACATATCGTTAACTTGCCCAGCCTTGATAAATAGCATTTATTATTCGGACTTTTGACATTTTGGCAGTTAACAACAAGTATTATTCTTCATTTTTTTATAAAATCAATAAGACATTGATTACTCTAATTGTTTTTACTATAACCATATGTATTCAGAATCTTATAATATTTATTATATACAAAATGTAATATGGACCAGATTAATTAAAAATAAGAACACATAATAAAATGTGTGTTTAAAAGTTCATTTTTAACAATTAATTTCCATATGAGTTATCAAGATACAATTTAAATAATAAAAATAAAACATCAATATTAATAACAAAATAGATAGAATAAGAAATTATATGATAACATATAATACAAATTGTAATAGGATATTATTCATGGTTTAAATATACTATATTTATATTTCAACCATGGATAATATTATATTAAATTGATATTAAATAATTAATAACCAAGAATTTTTACCTATTTTCAGTATTTTAAATTAATTTATGTTGTAAATATTAGTGAAATACAAAGTTTTACGTAAATATATCTGTTTTGTTATTATTACACATAATACTTAGTTACGACCAATGTTGGCCAAGTCATTTTTGAAAAGTAACAAAGTTACATTAGTAATTAAGAAATTATAAGGCAACTAGATTATTTTATTATTACCTAAATACAAAAGTAATAGTGTTACATTACTTTTTAACTCAAAAGTAACTAGTTTAAATGGCATTACTTTACTTTCAACATTTTGAAATAATTTTAAATAAAAATTAATTTTGTAAAAATGAAAATGATAAAATAAAATGTCAAAAATATCTTTATTTTTTTCTGATAATCGTCTGCAGTGGAATATTATGAAATTTATTATCATGCCTACATTAATCTATTATAAATTCATATAACCATTAAAATATATACTTTTTGAAGTATAATTTTGGCTATGAAAATGTAATGTGTAATTTTACAAAGTTACTAACAAATAATCGACATAGTTAATCTTACGTTAAGTACTACAAAAATTAAATACAATAACATTATTCGAAAAAACTACTATGTTACAGTAACTAGTAATGTTCGTTACGTTACTACCCAACACTGGTAAATTACGTAAATTGCAATAAATAGTTACTATATTCTATCAATTGTAGTTTTCATTACTAAATAATATTATTTAACCATGAACTTTAAAATACAACAGACATGATTTTTTAAACATGTTAATAATATATATTTTATAATTAATAATATAATTTCTGAATATGCAACTCATATATTATACTACATATAATACAAGTATATACGGTATAATACTCAATTATATTCTTTCATTTTTAAATAATAAATATTATGTGTTTTATAAACATGTTTAATATTAATTTAAAATTTTAAATATAAATAATATATCTTTAAATGAATTATTAACTGACTTTATTTTTAGAAAATTATGTAAATAATAAAAAATTTAAACAATTATATTCATTAAACTTGGCATGATGCTTTAATTCATTGTAATTATGCTATTGGTGGATATATTATTTTTATTTATTTGAATCAAAATTACGGAATATTTGTTTTTGTGAAACATACTTTTAATGTACACTTCTTTGGATAGATTTTGTCCAAACTAATATTATAATACTAATCTAATGAAATTAGAAACTAGGTACATGAAATTTATTTAAGATTATTGAAAAATCTATATTATTTTCAATTTCATTTGAAGATGGACTTTCATATACATAATTTAGTAGGGAAGGTACATTAAATGCCATATAAATATATTAAGCTTAAAAATTTAATCATTTATTCAAAATTTTGAATTTGAATATATTTTACTTTATTTTTATGAATTTATGAATTTTTTTATTTATTTAGTAATAATTAACGCCTTAAGGCTTTATAACAGATATTTATGATAAAAGGTAACTGAAATAGTACATTACATTACAAACAAGTATATACCATAACGATAAATTAAACTATAATAAAACTTATACAAAAAAAGATTTATGATATATTTAAGAAGATACGTCTTAAAGCTGGTAAACTGTTCGGAATAAAAAAGTCAAAACTATTGATTTTATTACATTTTCTAAACATCATATCTAGAGGGTTATTGTAACCATAGTTGGTATTAGTTGAGTTTGTTCGTAGAATGTTAGACATAGGTGAGAGATTGATCGAGGGATATGAAATATGACCATTGATGAGTTTATAAATGAAAGTGGTATCTGTAAATTTTCTATGGGACAAAAGAAAGTATAACTTTAATTTAGTTTGAATAGATTCAATGGACATTTCTGTTGTATTAGTATTAAAATGTAATCTTATATCGTTATAACAAAGGAATATTTTTTGTACTCGTTTTAACATATTTATTAATCCTGTTTGAAATGGATTTCAAATCACAGAGTAATATTCGAGAATTTAATGGACCAGTATTGTATATTATATATTGAGTGGAATTTTCGATAATATTTTAAAAATGCTTCAAATTAATTAAAACAATATAATTCAAACCAGTTTGAATAAATTTACTTTAGATTAATAAGGTAAAATTTCAAGAATTTTGTTGCATTTCCAGTTAAATATAATTCCAAAAATGGCTATTATGTTGCTATTTAAATAATAGAAAATTATTCAAAAATAAAAGAAAGTATACAATATGCCTGAGAAATTTGTTTTTATATATTTTTTTTAATAATTTATTGATTATTTAATACCACGTCAGTTTAAAAAATAATATCCACTGTAATTAATTTAAAAATATTGTATATAATTTGTTGTTCTTAGAATATTAGATTAATTTTTTATTTTAATTTTGTTTGTAATTTTCATTTTTATATTTTTATTGTTGAAATGTAATTACTCTCTATATATAAACTCAGAATAAAATAGATGGATAATTAGAAAATTATATTTAAAATCTGTATCATATAACTAAATTATTATGAAATAAATTAAAGAATATACACTAAATCCCTTTTCATTTAAATGCATTTTATTCATACTCAAATTAGTGTTCATAAAAAAGTTTGTAACTAATATGTAAAATAAACAATATAGTTTAAGTATTTTAAAAGTATGGTATATTCCTTTAAAAATTCCAAAAAAAAAAAATCAATTATTATGTAGTTAAATGTTCATCAATATTAAAGTAAATGATATTTATTTGAGAAAAAAAGAGTCTGAATCAATAAGTATTTTTAAAATATTTGATCAGTATAAATTTGGAACAATTATAAAATAATATATTATGTGCTATTCACACTCACTTTCATCCAAGGAATTAAATATTATCATAGAAACTTAAAGTTTTAAAAATTTTTAAATTAATTTTTATACGTATAAAATAATTGATTTTATTTGTAAATATTATATATTAAAGATATTAAAAATATTTAGATTTGTATTACTTTAAACCTATTGGTTCAAAATTATAATATATATAGTAAATAAGAATAATATAAATTTTTAAGAAGATATTTTATTTATAAAACAAACTGTTGAAAAATAGCATGTGTTGAATGTATAAATGTAGCAAATCTTCTTAAACTTAATTCTCAAAATAGGAGAATACATTTCAAAGAGCTGGTAGACATTAACGAGCAGATTCTTTAGGATTCTTGACGACTAAAATCACTGAATCACCACGTAAAAACATCTTAGAAATATACTTGTCACGGCTTACTGCGTTTGCCTAAAACAAATAAATATATACAATAAATATAAACAATTTCTAAATTATTCTCAATATTTACTATGTTATGTACATTGTTTTGTTTTTAACTAAAAGTATTACCTTCTTTTTATTAGACTTTGGTAACTCTGTCCACATTTCTCGTACATTTTCTAACACCATATTACAATGTCGGTCAAACGCTTTTATTCTCGCCAAAAGTTTTCTGTTGTTTCGGCAATTAATCAATACTTGAGTATTGTTCTTAACAGATTGACTTAGTACAGACATGGGGCCAGTAGTAAATTCCTCTTGTTCAAGATTGTACAACTCATTTACAGTCATTTCAGATTTTGGCTTGAGTGCTACGGCATCCCTATAAAATCAAATTTTGTTAATAAATATACTAAAATTAAATTTATAACTAGTTTGGGGCAATACAAATAATTAAATTTTATCTTTTACAAGTTTTAAAGTTAATACCTATTACACTAATATAATGATAATAATATTGAAATATTATTATAAATGAGTGTATTTAGAATGTAACAATGTTATGTTAACTATTTTCGTTTCACTCAGAATCTAAAATGCTGTAGAATGTGATTGAAGTATTTATTATTAATAAACATCTAAAACTAATAATTGTTATATTATAATACAAATTGTATATATAGGAAATTGTCAAAAAAATAAAATATTAATTATAAAAATCCTCCCCCGTAAATTATTTTGTTAAATTACTTGAATAAGCAATTTTTTCAGTACAATTTTAAGGTATAATGATATTATAAGGGTATTTAGGGTATTTAAGTGAAATCAGTTGACTATTATCAGTTTAGGTATACCACAAATAAAATTTTTAATTTACAAAAGTAAATAAGTAATAAACTATAAATATATGTACCTATAAATTATAAGTTGCATATTAATTGTAAAGATAATTTAAATTAAATATTCAAATAAATGTCATAATTTACATATATATTTTCGGATTTATTATTTATAAAATATGGTGTATAATGAAATTTTTTCGAAATACCAATATTTGGGTTTAAGTAAAAATTCCAATAGTGTATACTCACATCGTTATAATATTTTTTCACTGGTGTATTAACTAATAATAACACAAATCAAAATATAATAATTTAAGAAATAATAAAATATAAGCTAACAAAGTTAATGATATCCGTTTTGAATATTACTGTAAACAAACCATATTAACTCAAAGTCGGATACAGCTGTTTGATGCAGTCTACTTCTGTTTTGTTATTCAACGCAACTACAGGTGTCAACATTTAAGTGGTTGGTATCACTTCTAATGTAATATTCTCTGATATCATCATGTCATTGATAAATGACTGTTAGTGATAACCACTCCATTTTTGCTATGATGTTTCAATTCATATTATCTTAAAATGGAATAGGTACATATTATAACATTAGAAATAATCAAAATCATATTATACAAAGTGTATTGGTCTCTTTTGTTAATTTAAATGTAAGTTAAACACATTGTTATAAATCCTTTTCAGTTAAATAAAGTAGTAGTTTAAATAACTTAGTTAAACAGGCTTATCATGCATGCTTAACCTAATGCAGAATTTTTTACATAGATTTTATTGTTTCTTATGCTATAATATTTTAGGTACCTTTTCAAAATAAAGGAATCACATAAACAATTTCTTTGTAATAGGTACCAACAATTGTGGAAGCGATAATGATTTTACCAAATGTATAGTAAAACATATGCCATTACATATTAGACAATTTTGTGTTAATAATTGAAGAATATAATTTAATACTAATAAAGACACCTTAACATTTGTAATCCAACAAAAAGAGCATAGGTACAGATAAATTAAAAATAAGCTAGATAAAGAAAAACTTTTTTTTCAAATCAGCTAAAACTTCATAAATTTTTAAAACTAATAAATTACAACAATTTACACGTTTATAAATATGAGTTGAGTAGGAGTTTTCGAGTAAAGAGCTTAGTAATAGAAAATTGATTTTAGTCAGTACTATAATAAAGTCACTTTTTGATTTTCTCAGTCGTTTTCTTAAATGTAAAGAAAAATAATGTAAAACTGTTATTTAAAACTTCAAAACTTTTACCACTTTTGAAATTTGATTAATTTTTTTGTATGCATTCATATATTACAATTAAATTTAGTAAAATTAACACTTGAATAATTGTTTGAAACTGTTTAATATGCAAAATGTGTATATGCACATGCCAGTGTTGTAACTTAAGTTAACAGTATGTATGTATATATGTATGTATGTATGTATGTATGTATGTATCTATACACTTTTTTGGGTTCGAAATTTATTGTAGTTGGTATTTGTAGTGCAAAGGAAATATACAGAATATAATTGAAAATTTTACCAAGCCATTATAACTGTTTTATAAATAGAAATAATTTGTTATTGATTTCAAATTGAATACATTAACCACAAGTATCCTATAGGATGAGCTAATGCTTTCACTCCTCACTGACTACTATTTTTTATATTGTAGGTAAAATGAAAAAATGTATGGAAACAAGTTGTAGCCTAATTCACACAATTATAAGATTTTCTAAATCAAAGTACCAATTATGTTTGTTCATATAATTAACCTCAAAATTAAGTTTTGAAAACTTGATTTTTATTTTATAGTTATAAGTAATACGTATAAAGTACATAAATTTAATTAATTTATAAAATTAGTTTTTGAGTAACATATTTATAATTTCAGTATAAAAAAATTTGCAATAATGCAATATTACACTAATATGAGAGTTCAATAATTATTATTGTTGTACTGTTACAATTCATAAAATATACATGATAGTAACGTTGTCTGAGAAAAAGCTACTTATGGTGTATTTATTTTAACTACTGAATCATCAGACATAAAGATTATAAATGCCATCCAATGTATGTTGAAGAAACATCTTTTTTTATAATTCTACTATTTATAAAATAACTGTTGTAGATTCACGATTCAATATGAGTGAACATAAAGAAAGTTAACTATTTGTGTAGAAGAAAAACAAGTTGTATCCATACCGGCTGATAACTCATGACATAACTTACGGAACATTAATTTATTCAAAGGACTGGTAATGGAAATAACAAAATTTCAATTATCAAGAAATTCCATCAAAACACAAGTAGAGTTACTTATTTTATTGTACTAATCTATACTATTCTTTTTTTTTTTTTTAAGAAAATATTACAATCTATATATAAAGCAATTTTCTTAACTGATTTACTGAGTGAGATATAATAATTTTAACCCTATTAAAACAATTTAGTAAAAAACATTAAAACATATATTATAATTTATTTGTTGAATATTGAGGTTGATTTGATCATTGATACATACCAAATACATATTAAATTATAAGAGTTATAAAGAAAGCGTCATTGTAATTAATTTTATAAAATAAATTATATAAATTCTAAATATATAATATATCATAATCAACTTTAGGTTTTATTATTTTATGAAGATTATAGGCTCTTTGGAAATAAGTAGACTATTTCATGTTTTATTTTGGCCCAAATATACTTTGTTTTTCTTTTCTAAAGAAATCATCAAAAATTATGCTTTTGAAATAATCATTACATTTAAATATAATCTAGGTTTTAATTAATTTTTTACATGTACTCATAAAAATCATTGTGAATTATTATAACTATTAGAACTATTAGGATTATTATTATATTTATGTATTAATTTTTATTTATTAAAGTAAAAATATTTGTTCACCTTTTTTTGCTACAAGTCTTATTAAAAATAATATTAGTTGGTACATATATTTGTCATTATGTTACTATTAAAATTTATTGATATGATTAGAATATTAATAATATTGTTATACAAAATCTTGATTATAATTTTGATATAACTTTTATGAAAAAATATGTTTTAATACATCATAATATAATAAAATTGTAGGTATTGATATTATATTATTATATTGATTATATTATGATTTATGACTATTTGTTGCTATATATAAATAAATATTGGTGTTTCACAAAAGCTATACTTAATTAAGTCTGCAGAAAAGTGTATCTTTAGTTACATTTTTGAAAAAAAAAAATAAATGGTTGAAAATTATTTTTGATAATGGAGCTTTAAAAAAATTTGCTGTCTAGAATTCATTTAGACTTTAAACACTTTTAAAAGAGTTTATTTATTTGGTCTTCTTTGGTTTGGTACAAAATTACTTTTTCTTATATTTGACACAGGAATTCCTTTTCAAAAATACTTCTGAACTGTCAGATACTTGAATTATATTTCATGTCCTGTATCTGTAACCAAAAATTAGATTTTTCGAATTTCTTACTGTTTTAATTCTTTCATTATTTTTCAAGTAAATAGGTGACTAATCATTATCTTCAATAATTTTTTTTTTAATCAATTGCAAACAATACATTTCTTTAAAGCTATATCTTCATAAACAGTAATCCATCATTTAAGTATATTATATACAACAGTTTTTCTGAGTTTGAAACAAAATTGTATGTATGGCAGTTATTTATATTTTATTTATTTTAATTGTGACGAGATTTTTCATGCAGATCTGAAAACAGTTACTAAAATCTAGTTATTGTTTTGAATAATATAGAATTATGCTTAGGATTTAAATCAATCTTAATACTCTGATACATAATGGGAAAAACACTTTGATTTTACTAAATTATATGTAAAAACAAAACGTGTAATGACTTACTTTAATTTATATTTATATAAAATATTATAATAATCATATGAATTATATAAATAAAATAAAATAAATTATATATTATAGATATTATCTTTTCCTTTGGCTTCTCTACAAACAATTTGGGATTGGTCACCTTAGTCCTCTACTTCCACTTAGCTTGATCTCCCGTATCATCCTCACTTATACTTCACATATAACCTATAACCTCACTTATAATGCCTCACCTCACTTCTTTTTTGGTCTTTCTCTCCCTCTTTCTTTTCAATATGCATTTGTTTTACTAATTTTAAGCTAGTTTTTCACTAGTTCCACTTTCATGGATATGATATAAATTTAAATGTTTATTTATAGGTATATATATATATATATTGAAATTAAATTTATTGTTAGAAATATTTATAGTGAGATCTAAGAAATTTCATTATTTATTTGTGTTTCAAGTATAAATTCAATTTTTTTATTAGTTTTATTTAAATTGTTAACCATTACTTCTGCCTATCTATTTATATCTTTTAATAGAATAAAATTGTCACTAACATCTGAAATATGCTTTTATATCATTTTTGTGGTAATGTAACTCGATTCATAATTTTGTATCTATTGTTCAGAAAGTAAGGCGGATTCCATAAATTCCATAAATATTTATAGTATCAATAATAATAATATAAGTTAACTATAGATATCGTTAAATTATATGGATCGTTGATGTTGCGCCCTTAAATTGTTTCCATAATTATGTTGCCATGGTATTTCTAAAATTGTCAATACAGTACTATTTAAATTTTTAATTGATTTTCATTAATAATATAAATTTATGGATATGTGTATTTTTAATTTTAAGTCATGTTTACTTATTTATTTTCATCTGATGTCAAATTTTTCATTTTTATTTACATTTTTAATGAATACATTTCATTATTAATGAAGTTATGATTAACCATGAGTAATGAAGTTGAGTGGTGATAAAGTTGGTGAGATTAAGAGGGACAAGTATTTAGGATCTGTTCTACAGAATGATTGTAGTTTTGAGGAACATGATCCATAGGATGAAGTATGGATGGATGAATTGGATAGAAGCATCAGGTACTTTCTTCAACAAAAAGATCCCAATTAGGTTAAAGGGTACATTTTATAAGACAGTGGTGAGAGGCCTGCAATGATGTATGGAACAGAATGTTGGGTAATAGATTGGAAGATTGATCAGAGAATGACTATAGTAGAAATAAAAATTTCAAGGTGGTTGAGTAAAGAATGATTAAAGAAGACCAAAATATGAGAAATTAATATAAAAATAAGTATTATATAAGAGTGACTCCAAAAGTAGATGAAAATATGGAAAATAGATTGAGATGGCTAGGGCATGTTTTAAGGTAAAAAGAGATATTAAGAGAGAGACAGAGAGAAAGAGAAAGGAGAGAGAGGCAATAAAAATAAATAGTAAGTTGAAGTGTATGTTGAAGGAAAGAGGTGGAAGGTGAGTGAGGAGGATAAGGGAGATTGAATTGAGTGGAAATCCAGGAATAGGATGAGTGATCCTAAATTTATGGGAAAGAAGAAGAGGTGATTTACATTTTCAAAATGTCCATCCATAGGCCAGATAATATTTTGAGACAGTAGTTTGACTATTCCTTTTGTACCTATGTATGCAAAATGTATTATGTATATATGGAAATAATGTAGGTACCTAAAGTTACCCATCTTATTTTTATATAACTATATATATATATATTAAAAATAAATTAACTATTATTAATTATTTGAGATAGGATTTTACAATATTTACATGTGTAAAAATATCCAAAATAACTTAAAATTTTACCTTTAACTTGAACAGCAACAGGAGCTTCAGCATTTGGAAGTGGTTCCAGATTTTGTTCTAATATACAAAGAATAAACATATATAATTTTATCTAAAAAAATTAACAAAACATTGTTATATTAAAAATATAGAAAATTGTAAAACCCTGACAAATTTTTCTCTGAAATTGTACTATTTAAAAATTGTATAATATCAATGTGTTAAAAGTGGATGATTATAACTTAAAACTCTAAAACCCCTTAAAAATATTTTTGTTTATTTTATTCAAGTTATAAATGGTTTCTAGTAATAATCTCTTAAGAGAACGTTGATTGCTTTATTTGTCAGTGATGCTGATCTAAAATATATTAACTGTGGTAAATTTGAAATTTGTGTATAAAAATTTTATTTAAAATAAAGAAATACTTGAATTCAAAAGTAAAATCATATTTTCATTTGATTAAAAATTAGTAATCGTTTTTCTTTAAGTTTAAAAAAATTATTTTGAAAATTAAAAAAATTACCTCTGAAATACCAAATAGAACAATTTTACTACTATTTATATTTGATAAATAATATATACATTAAAAAAAATTAAAAATTAAATTAAAAAAAAAAAAACATAAAACCAATACATAATACCTTCTTTCTCTGTTACGCTCAGAATTTAATAAACACAACAGTGCTCGTTGCATATTTTATATTTTATACAGTACTTTTAATTCTTATTCTTTATATTTTTCAATAATTATGTATATATTTGTACCTATACTAAAATAAAATATTTTGCACATAGTTAATTTATAATTAATTTGAATACTGGCTTATCATACGATATAATTTATTACTAGATGTATAGTTAAAACAGAATACAGGTAATAACAATAAAATAATTAATTAAGTAAATTAATAATTGTGTGGATCTGCTATTAAATAAATCTATTATATTTTCTTTATCGATAGATATGTCAGCTTCACAACATAGTTCTACCATTTGTTCCAATCTATCTTGATACATTGTTGTTCAAAGATTGGTTTTTATTAACGTTCATTTTGAGAATGATTATTTAACGCTACAACTTGATTGTTATTTTTATAGAAATACATATAATATACCTATGTTTGGACAAATGTTTTGAAGTAAAGTAGTGCAAAATAAGTGAAAAAAAATTTCTATACTAGCTAAATTCTGGCTCGTAGTATTTGTTATTATATCTTCTTCTTCATCATATGAATTAATATCAAATAATATATCTTCATCAATTTCATACTCTATACCTGCATTTTCATATATTTCATCGTTTGTAATTATTATTTAAAATCTATCATTTTGTGTTTATTTTTACAGTATTCTATAGTTGAAAATATATTTAAAACCACAAAATAAGTTAGAATCCTACCTATACAAAACTTTTTTAAAAAATATTCAAATATGTAAATTCTACAATTTGCTAACCCTTATCCTGTGGGTCATTTTGGTGTTAATAATGATTTAGGCCCATTCTTACCATGTGTGGTAAAGTGTCAGTTAACGCTAACCGACAGTTGTACAATATTTTACGGACAGACGGTTCTTACACACTCCAGTTAGTGATTAGTCTCCGTAATGTTTCCATTAAATGGTAATTTTACAGTCAAATTGATAACCGGCAGAATTCTATCGGTTATCTTCCTGTTAAATCATAATCTTTCGGTTAGCTATGTTATCAATAAAAATCACAATACCGACTTATCTAATTATAATTTTTAATATATACTTTTTAGGTTTTATATTTTTGTGTACTGACTTCTAATGCGATTCTGTTTTTATAATTTTATTGTATTCGAGTTATGTGTGTTATATTTTTTATATTTATACATCAGCGTTGGTTACACCACATAACATATATTATATAGTCTTCTTCTTCTCCTTCACCTTCTCTCCCAACTATTTGGGGTCGGCCACGCTGGTCCTACACTTCCAACTTAACTCTATCTCCCGCATCTTCTTCACTTACTCCCACCTTCCTCATATCACTCGCTATTACATCCCCCATTTTTTTTCGGTCTCCCCCTCCCCCTTTTACCAACAACATGCATTTCCCTTACTAATCTTACTGCCTCAGTTTCATCCCTCCTTAATATATGCCCGAGCCATCTTAATCTATTCTCTCTCATTTTGTCTACTATCGAAGATACCCCTATACTACCTCTGATATACTCATTCCTTATTTTATCCTCTCTAGTAACCCCACTCATCCACCTTAACATTCTCATCTCAGCTACACTCATTCTCTGTTCTATCTTTCTACCTACTGCCCAA
>JAIPRL010009942.1:0-16523 GCA_025469235.1 Pemphigus obesinymphae
ACCTAGTGTGTGTGTATATATATATATATATATATATATATATATAAGGATTCATTAAATATAATACTATTTAAAAATAATCTATATTATTGGGTAGTCACTTTGAATATTAAATATTAATATATATATACTTATTGTATGGGCGAGGAGCCCAGATGCCCAGATCGAAGGACCAGTGGCTTGGCATACACGATAAATATAAAAATATAAAACAAGTTCCTGATACATTGTCAGGTAGGCAACCTATGGGCCATTCGCAGAAACTTTGTCGGATATTATCATGAACAACCACGTAACATGGAATTACTACGATAATGGAACACAATAAAATGACGGAAAAATAAAAATAAAAGGGAATGATTATAATTAATAGAGTATATTGCGATGTAAATCTTATATCTTAGCTCATGGTCTCCCTGAGTTCTCAGCATCTAATTTTAAGGCTAAAATCGCGGAAAAAAAGTTGTCATTATCAACACTCTTCTTTCAACTTTCACTTAGATCCCCAGGTGATTTTAAGCTATTCGATTGGGGAAACTCACCTCTAACGAATCGCTTCCAGTTAAAATTATTTTTTGTGACCAGCATATCGCTGCAAACGTTTTGTCGACAGTCCGCACAATTATAAAACAGGTCCAAGCTTTTCAAGTTGGCATTATTCTTATTCGTGACAAAACACACTTGAAACGAGAACAACTTCATGATTGCCATCAGGAGTTGGCCCGTCGAAACCAGGAGGGTAAACCGAATCTCACCATTACCTATCAAAATGGCGTTCCTTGTGTTCAAAGCTCCAGATCAAAAAACCACTCCTCCATGCAAACACACCCAAGGACATGACAAAGTCTTCTTGTACTATTCCTCGTTTTGGCTTCTTTCAAAATTGTCGTGGGCTCCGCACAAAACATTCTACTCTCAAATGCAATGTTTTATGTTTTGATTACCTGTTTTTAATCTTTACCAAAATCTGGCTTAATTCTAACATTAATTCTTGTGAGCTTAGTCTTACAAATTACACTACTTACAGGTGTGTTCGTTCTCCTCTCACTAGCTCCTGTAAAAGAGGTGGAGGTGACCTTATTGCCATTCATAATGATATTCCTTCCTTCCTCCACTGTCCTTCTTTTCAGCCAGTTGAGCAGTTATTTGTTGGTTTTTCCCTAGGTTTTCTTAATTTTATTATCTATGGTGTCTATCTTCCTCCGTCCTGTACTGACGACTTATATTCCGCTCACTTATCTTGCGTTGACTACTTACTCCTCAAATATCCCTCCTATTTATTCATATTCGGTGGTGACTACAATCTTCCTGATATTTTCTGGTCAAATGACTGTCATGGATTATGTTACTCTACCACTTACTCCACCAGTAACCTTAGTGCTCCGGATTGTTTTTCATTACATGTTTCCTATCAATTAAATTACATTCTTAACTATCATGGTTCAATCCTTGATCTTATTCTCACAAATTCTTAGTATCTGTCTGTATCTAGTGCCCATGAATCTGCAGTTCCTCCCGATACTTACCACCCTCTTCTCATTATTTCGATTGATCACATCATACATCACTACCGTCCTGTTTCATCATTGTCTTTCTATGATTTTTCTTGTACCAATTACAAATCCACGAATAACTTTTTTAACTCATTTAATTGGGAACTTACTTTTTCTTCTTATAATGTCCCCCGAGTCACTCCTCGTCTTTCTATTTTTCCTGCTTGGTTCACTCCCGATCTTAAGAATCTAATTGTAAATAAAAATTTGTCTCACTCTAAATATAAATCCACCAAATCTTCATTTGATTATAAACACTTTTCTCTCTTTCGTGCCAAATGCAAATTCTTATCTAAAAAATTTAATCGTGAATTTATCTACCGCACCGAATCCAATTTTTCTTTAAATTCTTTATATTTTTGGTCTTATGTACGTAAGTATCGTTCCTTTCCTCTCATCCCTTCTCAAGTTACTTACAATGGTATAATCGGCTCCAATCCTACTGATACAGCTAATCTATTCTCTAAATATTTCTCCTCTGTTTATTCCTCCCCTTTGTCTTCCTCTTCTCCTCTACCCATTAATGCCTCCTCCCATTCTTTTTTCTCTAGTCATGTATATATCTCCATTAACGATGTCTCCAATATTTTGACTCCTCTTCGTAACCTTAAGTCAGTTGGATTTGATGGTATCCAGGGTCATTTTCTTTTCAAAATATCTTGCTGGGCCCCTTTCTCTTGTTTTTAAAATATCCCTACAAACAGGATTTTTCCCCTCTGGCCGTAAATTCAGCTCGATCACTCCTATTCTCAAATCATGTAACCCAAGCAATGTTATGAACTACCGTCCTATTTCAGTACTCCCTCATCTATCTAAAATATTCGAAACCTTGCTTCTTAATTCAATTTGTCTACCTCTTAACAATATTCTCGTTGATGAACAACATGGGTTTCGGTCTGGTTGCTAAACGGCTATATGTAATTTTGTTTCCACCACCTATATTTATGATTCTTTTCGTATGCACAGTCAAGTAGACATGATCTACATGGTTTTTACTAAAGCGTTTGACAGAGTTGATCACTCAATACTTATTCTCTTGACCTCCTTGGTATTGGTAATCTCCTTCTTTCTTGATTACGCTCCCATCTTACTGATCGTGTTCAATTCGTTTCCATCCATGGCTCTTCGTCCAAAGTTTTTTACTCTTTTCTCTGGTTTTTTTCAAGGTGCAGTCCTGTCACCATTACTTTTTACTCTTATTATCAGTTCTGCTACCTCTGACCTTCTCAAAGCTAAAGATCTTATTTTTGCTGATGATATGAAACTGTATCTCCGAATAAACTCCCTCACTCACTGTTTTCTGTTGCAGGCTGATCTTGACCGACTGGTAACCTGTGGTGAATCTCTCGGCCTATCTCTCAATATCCAGAAATGCTCAGTTATGAATTTTTACCGTCTCCATTCCTCCATCACTTTACCTTATTCCATTAATGCTATTCCACTTAAATTCACCGGTAACTCCATATGTGACTTTGGGTTTACTCTCACAAAAAATTCTCTGCACTATGCTTCATATTGAAGTAGCCTGCTGCAAAGCACTTAAGCTCTTCGGCTTGGAAACTCACTCTGGAAAAAGCTATGATGGTAGCAGCTTTACCTAAAAAAAATATTAAAACTTATAATGAGGCACAGGAGTTTTATAATAGGACGCGAAATATTAACAATAAAAATAGAACTAACAATAAATATAATAATATTAACAGTAACAATGAGTGAAATAGACCTGGATCAAGTAATAATAATTATCGCGACCAGGATTACCAATCTTCTGATAATAACAATGATAATCGGGACAACTATCCACGTAATAATTATAATAATAATAATAATAATAGCAATAACGAAAAATTCTGTAATATTTTTTCGCGTGACGGACATTATACATCACAATGTAAATTAAGACTTGTACGACAAATAATATTAATTTTAGTGGTCAGAACTATAACCGGGGTAATAATTTTACCTGTCCACCCATTAATTATAATAACAATAGTAATAATAATAATAATAATCAAAGGTTATCTTGCACATACTGCAATAGACTTGGTCATGAAATAGCAAATTGTTACATAAAACAGAATAATGAACGTCCAAATAATGGATATAAGAATAATAGCAATACGGGAAATAACACTAATAACGAAGTTAATAACCAAAATTCGGAAAACTTCAATCAGCCCGCGACTGGCCCTCGAGACGTCTGATTAATAGAAGCCATGCCGGAAATTATCGGACATTCTTCTACATCATATCACCAATAAATACTGATAATCATATAAAATATAAATCACTTAATATTAGGGTTAAGGACCTGGAACTTCTTGTAGATACAGGAAGCCAAGTCAATATTTTAAAAATAAATTGCCTTTAGGAAAATTTGCTAGTTGACAAAATAAATAAAATATATTTAAAAAAATAAATAAAACAATAATACAAACATTAAGGAAATTGACCATAGTACTAGTAATAGAAGGAAAATAAATAAAAACAGAATTTCATTTGGTACCAAAAGATTTTCCAATACTTAAGAACGGAATTTTAGGAGATAACTTTTTGTCAGGAAACCGGTCAATAATAAATTTACCTGATAAGACATTAATAATAAATACTAAATCCGGAGATAATGAAATGGTTAATAATGAAACTTGTGAGAAAGTGTGAAATACTATACTTATTGGGCGTGAGTAAAATTACGATAGTCATAAAACCGTTGAAATAAATAGACCTGAAATAGAAAGAGGATTCAGAACGTATAATATAAAAAAAAATTGAAACCGGGATAACCGAAGGAAAAAGCGCGGTAACAAACTAATTAACAGATATAATTGAGAACGATAACATAAATAGAAATAATAATATTAGTGGAAATAATATGGGAATTGAGAAATATTTATGCTTTACGCTGAAACCTAGAACGGAAAGCATAGTTAAATACTTATAGCGGATTCCAAGGTAGAGAATAAAAGTATACTTGTCCAAAGATAAGAAATCGCAACAGAAGTTTACTGTGGGAATACATTAGGAGTCGTACGGGACGGAGAATTGATAGTGACCATTTTAAACATTTCAGAAATTTCGAAGGTAGTCAACAGCGACAACCGAAATAAATTAAAATATGAAGAAGAGTTAGAATATAGAATATATAATATAGATATCGAATATAAAGAAGATAGGGGAAACAAAATAAAAAATTTAATACGATCAGACCACATGAATAATGAAGAAAGACAGGCTATTTACGAATTATGTAAACAATTCTCAAAAATATTCCATTTAGAAGGGGACAAATTAACATACACAAACGCGACCAAGCACGAAATAAAATTGGTTCCAAACCAAATGCCCATATATAAAAGACCATATAGTTTGCAATACGCACAGCAGGAGGAAATTAATAAACAAATACAACAAGTGATGGACAATGATATTATAGAGCAATCTAAATCCCCTTGGAATTCACCTTTATTATTGGTCAGGAAAAAATTAGATTCCAGTAATATTGAAAATTTTCGTGTGGTAGTCGATTTCCGGGCACTTAACGAAGTTACCATAATGGAATACCATCCTTTGCCAAATATTACTGAAATTTTGGATCAACTGGGCAAAGTCAACTTTTTAGTGTAATCGATCTAGCCTCTGGATTCTATCAGATTAAGTTAACTAAAGAATCGCGCAAATGTACCACGTTTTTGACACTCCAAGGTCATTGGCAGTTCAAAAGATTAGTCATGGGGTTAAAAACATCCCCTGCAATGTTTCAACGGTTAATGAATAATGTACTGACCGGAATAGTAGAAATTAAATGTTTAGTATATTTAGATGATATAATAATATACGGTAAAAACCTATCGGATCATAATAATAAGTTGCGCGAAGTTTTTGAACGACTTAAAGTAAATAAATTAAAAATTAAACCCGATAAATGCAAGGTTTTGCAGTGCGAATGTTTATATTTGGGTCACATAATAACGGAAAACGGAATTAAACCCGATCCGAAAGAGATAAAAGCAGTAATTGATTTCCCTGCGCCCACAAGTGTGAAGGAGATAAAATCATTTTTGGGACTATGAGGTTACTATAGGAAGTTTAAATGTTCGTATAGCTCTATAGCTAAGCCCATTACAAATTGATTAAAAAAGGGAGTTCCATATAATTGGGATCATAAATATGACAAGGCATTCAACAAATTGCAAAATAGTCTCTGTAGTGAACCCGTATTACAATATCCTGACTTTACGAAAAATTTCATTTTGACGACTGATACTAGTGGCGAGGCGGTTGTTGCCGTGCTTTCACAGGGATAGATTGGAAGTGACTTACCCATATCATATGCTTCTAGAACCTTTTTTAAAACTGAAAATAATTATAGCACCACAGAACTTCAATTTTTAGCGATAATTTTCGGTGTAAAACAATTTAGACCTTACCTATATGGCAGGAAATTTATAATAGTAAGCAATCATAGACCACTTACTTGGTTATTCAATTTAAAAGACCCTTTATCAAAACTTACTCGATGGTGTATAACATTTGAAGAATATGACTATGAAATAAGATATAACACCGGAGTATTAAATTCGAACGTAGACGCTTTATCTATAGTCTATACTGTAGCAGAAATAAAAAATGAAGGATATCCGGTATTTCTAGATAAATTGAAAACACAACTAATAACAAATATTAACGTTAAAGAAGTAAACGGGAAACTCATAGATGCTCCTGAAAGATATCATTTTGTCTCAGAAATCGCAAAACGTTATAATTTTGTAACAGGCATAAATTACTTGATAAAACAAAAATTCGGAAATAACCAAACAAGGGAACCTTGTAAAAGCATAGGCGATGTAACATACTTAAAAAATAAGGATAGATATTTAATATTTATAGTTACTAAAAATAAGGTAAAACAGTTGAATACTTATGAAAATCTATACGACACGTTAATGAATCTAAAAGAATTTTGCAAAATTAATTCCCTACAATTTTTGGCAATGGGAAAAATAGGAAAAGAATTAGAGTGGGAACAGGTGAGAGCCATGATACGGTATGATATTAAATAAAATTACTATAATTTGAAAATATTTAAGTATTCTATCTATAAAAATCTCCCATAAAATAGTTTTTACTTTTATAATTTTTACAAAAATACGATGGTAGAAAACTGGCAACATTATCTACAGTATTGCATCAAATTTTGGATTCTTAATTAGAACTACAGCTCCAGAAACATTTTTTCTCGCAAAACACTTTTTTACGATACAATAAAACATATGTGGCTTCCTCATTTATGACTTTATTTACAATATGTAATATATATAGACTATAGTTATATAATAATGCGGGCATATACCACGTTGTCGAAAACACTTACAGGTGGCGACTGGTGATTTGGTTTTGCCGACTAATAAAAATAATGGACTATAGAACGAATTTTGTGCCTAAAATACACCAAAACTTCTATTCAATTTTTTTCCAGAATTAAAAAAACGAATGAAAACGAAAAACTAATTAAGTTTGTCTCTTAATCTGAAAATTTTATAGGTAGTATATATTCTTTGGGGGCCCCCAAAGGTTTCTACGACACTGTACTTGCATATTTTATGGTATACACATACTTATAGGGCGATTATCATAATTATGCGGTATATTTTATATATACTTATAATATATATACCTATGTTGAATTTTGAGCGGATCCAGGAAAATATTGATTTTACCATGATGTGTTTTTGAATTTTTTATTCTTCTGTGGGAATTTTTTAACCAGAATGTGTCTTGTAGGAATTTTGGAGTTTATACGATGACAATAAAAAATTGGTTCTTTTGCAATGTCTTTTTATGATTTTTCAAGTATTTTTATTCCGTATATGCTGAATTCAGTATTTTATAAATTCAGGAGAAGTAACAAAAGAACAAATAAATAGATTAAATTTTAATTTATTGTAATAAACATAAATTTGCAATGCTCAAAATCATATTTATTGAATGTAATGATATATATATATATATATCATTTCTTAATTTAAATTTTATCATACTTTAATAACTGTTTACAAATGAATGGCATATCCTAATTAATAATTTTAAAAACAAAAAAAATGTTTAAACATTTATTTATAACATTGTCATCTTGGATTATTAAAAAAAAAAAAAAATGTTATGAAAATTTTCATATAAAAAATAAATATATAAATAATATAAAAATTGTAGCGACGATAAGTTCTAGTAATTATTACAAAAAAAAAAAAAAAAACTTAATGATATACAACAGATCAAAAGTTATTGTGTTTGTCAGATCTTCGTGTACCTATATAAATTTAAAATTATATTACATTTTATTACAAACGGTCACTCTAGTTCTTTAATTTTTCATTATACATTTTTACTGACCATAAATAATTTAATAATTTTTTTAAGGCATTGTACATTGTACATTGTATGTATTTGAGGTGTATATGTATACGAATATCGTTATTTTGACTTTTTGGTTTAGTTCGACTGATCCTTCGAATATATTTCACGTGCGTTACGGTTGATGACTATATTTATTCTATATTAATCCTTTTAAAAGATTTCCATTACTTTCACATTTCTGAGTGTACTTTATTTTTAATTAATCAAAAATCAAGTATGTGTATTTCTTACCAAACTTCTTAAATCCATCTATTATCATGATTACGATTAAATATTTATTTATAACAATTACAAACTTTTTTTCTTATTTAAAAATAAGTTTTATTTTGCATATAGGTAGTATATGTACTCAATTAGTTAATAATCCATATCTTGATATTCATTTCTATAATGTAACATTTTTGCATTATGTATTTAGTGTAATAAATTGTACCTTTACATAAAATGTTTAACTGGCATCTAATCTATTAAATCTGGAATTCTAAATTATTTTAACTTATAGGTACTTGACTTATTTTAACTATACTTAATTATTTATATATTTATATATTATAATTATTTATTATATTATAATCTTGGATAATATATTTATACTATTTATTTTTAATTTTCATTATTATATTTTTTTTAAAACTTCATAGAAATTAATGTTTATTTTTTTTACCCGATTTAAATAATAATCAGTTATTCATATTGGGTTTCAATAATATATTTTTATATTATCTTGAGAATATCACTTAATATTTTCTATTTAATATTTTGTGTTATCTAAATTTCTTTATAAAACTAATATTTGTTTTGAATTTAATATTATTATATGAACTTATCTATCCAATTTTATTTAACTACTATCGATTCGAATAAGATTCTCGTGATATAATTTTATGTTAATTTTAAATTCTGAGACACATTTCCTATCTACGTGTTTTATAAATTTTCTCTGTATTTTATTTCGTTTCTATATAAATTAATTTTTTTAGTATGTATATTGATGTTCATATTTAATATTTATTAATTCTTAAAAAATATTTTAGATAGGTTTTTCATTTATTTTTCATAATATCCGGACGTACACTGGCTTATATTGTGGATCAAAACTATTTACTTTACGGCCTTGGCCACACATTTTAGTTGTCGTTCTGTAAAACCAAATGTTTCGTAAGTCTTTTATGATAGTTTTATATTAAAACTGACTATAAGGCCACGTACACACTATCCATTTTTTTGACGTCCGTTTAAAAAACGGATCAAAAACCGCTAACAAAAAAAAAAAAGGAGCAATACTGTACCGTAGGAATTATTTAACGGTGTTGGTTGAATTATGAAGCGATTGGCTTATTTTGTTGTTTTGAACAAAAATACTAAATTTCTATCAATATTCTAATCATAAAAAAAGCATATTAATACTGTACTTACTAAATCGTATACATAAAAATATTTAAAAAATAGTCTCATTGGGTTTATACAATTATATTAAATCGTGAAAATTGTTGTTGATCTAAAATGCTGATAATTTAACTTCAACAAGATGATGTACAATTTTATTTTTATAATTATTTTCGTATGTCCATAAGAGCTTTTGAAAACATTTTGGAATATCCGAAGGACTGAAATCTCATATAAAATTTACCGCCGAATAGGATTTTATCACACAAAATGAATTATAAATACGTTAAAAATACGGATACCTAGTTTGAAACGGATAATATATATTGTTCAGCGATTATAGATCGGAACGATAAATAAAACTTTCCGTCAATTAGTATATAGCTACATGTATTTTTAATTACTATTAATTTTTTATATACATTATTACTAATTAGAATAGTAGTTGCAAATAAACACGTGAACGAGATAATTACTACAACGCCAACAAAAATACAACTCAACAATACATTTTTTGAAGGTAAGTATATGAACTTAATATATATATATATATTTATTGTAATTTTTATTTTTATTTTATAAATCTAAATTCCTTTAGGTATACTTTATTAATTACCCAATACCCTTAAGTGGACGTTGCACTGGTAATTTTCCGTTTTAAATACATGTTTACGGAAAATAAATAAAATTACATTTTAATATAATTTTAGAATTAAAAAGCTATTATAAAATTGATAGAAAACAATATTTGGGAGATAACTTTCGTCGGTGAATTTTAAATATTATGTTTAAAAAGAGTTACAGTGATTTAAAAAGGATAGAAAAAAAAATAGTTTTTATACCTTTGATAAATATTTTTAAATTGTTGTATTTTCATTTCTCATAAAATTTCACATACAAATTTCCTATAAAAATTCCTTATAAACCGAACGTATGACGTCCTATTATTGTTACCCTATTATCCTATAATTTCGATATTTTCAATACTAGTTATTATTGAATTTTAGGGTCATAATTATTTTTAGACCATTATTAAAGAAAATATAGAAAATTAAAAGGTTTAGAATAGAACTTATATAGAGTATCTTATAGGTAATATTGTTTTTAAAATACGTGTATACTAAACAACATTTTAAACTGAGCTAATTTTGTAGGGTTTTCTGTTCAAAACGTAAAAGTTCCATCACTAAAAATATTAAAAGTTTTAACACCAAAACTTACATATAAAGCCAATTATATTAGTTCATATTCAATTTTTTTTCGAAAAATTGGTGATAATAGCCCTTCGCCATCTGTAACCCCTACAACAAAGGATTGGGTATTATCCTTAATATATATATATATATGCCATCCCCTGAAGTAAAATTAAAATCTAATAGCCAGAAAAAAGAAATAATAAAGCAGCAGTTACTTCAAGAAAAATTAAATAACCTGCGTAAAACATAAAAAGAAAACGGGCTTTGTTTTATAATTTTACTGGCTGAAAGTAAACTACGGCGTTGGTTGAAATCTATATTTTATATATCAGGTTTTGTCAATGATTCTGCGAATCAAATTAAATTAAAAGTTAAATCTATGAAATATACTGCGACGTCCAGGCTCATATATATTTTTGACCAAGTGCCGTATGACGGACCCGTTTAGGTATGGAAAGGGTCGCCAACCTATGACCGAGGTCCATACTATGGGCTGGAGTCTATAGGATTTGGGGTCCCAGTATGGGACTAATAGGATCTAGGTGCGGATAGAAAGAATAAAAACCTCCATGTGTATCTGTAGTTAGGAGGAATGTTATATTTTTATTTTTTTCTTAGTAAACTTTTAATTTGGGCGTGGAGAAAGTCACCGGGCGTAAAACTCCAACATAAAAAAAAATATTAACACAAAACATAAAACAAAATATATACAAAGGTCGACGGGGTTTACATCACTCCGTGACAACTGAATAATTACAAAAGAAAACAACTGTCGAGATGTGTAACCGACACCGATCCAGTTGTTTTTCTTTATTTATATATACATATATATATATATATATATATATATATATATTTTTTTTTTTTAGATGCGTATAGAAAAAATAAACATAGGATAAGTAATATGATGAGCAAAAACAGAAATAATGTACCGGCCAAAGTATAATTAAATATTTATATTTTTATTTTTATTTTTTTTTTTATTTACCCACATGACGGGGACATTTTCTTCGTAGGGATGTTCTCGTCCGTTAGACAATCCCGGTCCTCGGGATACCACTCGAGGTTGGTCTACTCGATGGTTATTTTGACGGACATCATGGGGGAAAGTATAGAAAAATTGGACTTTAAAGGAAAAAAAACAAATCGAACGAGGTGGACAAATTCGTGGTACGTTCCTCGGTCGATGTTGGTGAGGCGATAAAATGCATGGCGGCGACAAAAGTCGGCCGTCGCACGAGATCTCGTAATCGGAGGTGTACGGGGGGGGGGGGGGTATTAACCGGTATTATATATTATTCGAGGGTGGGGACCTTGACGTCCGTGAGCGCGTGTATCGGCAGCGAAGTTTATCAACGCGTAATAGGTCCATGTGCGAATATAATAATATATCGTATGATAACATATAATTTTCGTGTGAAAACAAATTATAAATAACATTAATAATTCGATCGGATGTACCCACCAGATTTTGAACGTTACAATACTGATAAAAAATTTACAGTTTTGTTTGATGAAGTAGTAATAATGAAATACATTTAGTACAATAAATCGCTTGATCTAATCAAAGGTTTTGAAGATATGAGTATTCTAGACGGTCTCAAAAATATGCTAAACATGCATTGGTTATTATAGTTAGAGGATTATATAGTAGCTGTAAATTTCCATTATGTTACTTTTTAACTAATAAGGAAATTAAGGGTAATGATTTATTCATTTTAATTAAATCAAGTATTAAAGAAATTTTGGATCTTGGTTTATTACCAACAGCTCTCATATATGATCAATTAGGAACCCAAAATCAAAAATTTTTCTCTTCTCCGAGGAACCAAATCAAGCCCAACCTTTAAGATACATAATCAGACACTATATTTGATTTATGATATTCCTCATATTTTTTAAAGTATTCGAAATAACCTATTAAACAGAGATATTAAAATAAATGAAAAACGCTGTAGTGTTTCAAGATATTATACAAACATATGAAATAGATTCAAAAAGTTTAAAAGCTCATAGCATGTGTAAAATATCACCTATTCATTTACACTTGAATCCATTCCAAAAGATGTCATGCAAATTAGTTTTGCAAATGTTTAGCAACACTGTTTTGTTAGTTATAAAACATCTATTTACACCGGTCAATTAAAATCAAAAACAGCGAAGAATAGAGCAGACTTTCTATTGGAGATGAATAATACATTTGAGGCGTTTAATAATCAAAATCTATATGATGAAAATAAAAATAGACGTCCAATGAGCATAATAATCAGCACATTTTTGATATTATAAATAAAACAATATCTACCTTCCAAAATGTAAAAAAAAAATTAGTCACAAAAACAAGAATATTTCGATCCCTCCAAGTTTTACTGGAATTGTGTAGACATTTACTGCTTTAAAGAAATTACTTGAAACAGAAAAATTTACCGTTAAAAACATTTTTCTCTCAGAAAAAAAAGTTTATTTTATTAAAAGACTAAACCAGGACCCTATAGAAAATATGTTTTCCATTACAAGGCAAAAAAAAATGGTTATACACAAAATCCGACTGCCAGAATATTCCGTACCTGTTTTACAAGTATTTGTTCATTTTCCAAAATGAAAGTTTCGGGTAAATGTAATTGTGAAACAGATCAGGACGAGTTTTTAACTTTTGATGTTTTAAATTAAGTCAAAGTTCACGAAACTTCCAATGAAATTGTCGAAACAGAGTGAACAAAAAAACAAGTGAACACTCAAATTCATCTATCTGGACAGAAGTAACTACAAAAGGAACTTCAGAACAATGTTCAATTGTGTGATATGCAGGATATTTTGAGAAACGTCCTGTTGACAATTTTAAGTGCACCGATTGTGAAAATAATCTTTTATCGAAAGACAGAATAATTGATTTTAACCAATTACTGATATTATTTAAAAAATTTAAATATTTAAACGAAAGAACATGTAGTCAAGGCTTAAAAAAACCACCCCGTTTATAAATTTCAATTTGTGATATTAGTCTAGAGTTGATTTTTCAAAATTGTTTGAGAGTATACAAATTGGAAAAGAAATAGTAAAAAAAAATGTTGATGAAAATTGAACGAAAACTAAACAAACATATACCAAATTTTAATAATTTAAAATGTAAAGAATATCACATATATATTGTAAAACTTTTACTTATAACCAAAATTTATGAAGAGTACAAATGTTTGAAAAGAAAAACACATTTCAGTGATAATAAAAACAAGGAACCTGCTAAATTAAAAATATTTACAAACAAATAAAATATGATGTTTACATATTATTTACTTTTTATATATTCATTACGTATATTACAGTAAACATTTAATAAATGTTATAATGAAAATTATTTATTAAATAAAAAAAATGTATCTACCTATTATTATTTTAAATATTTTGTATTTTAATGATATAAATTTAATAGTTAGTTATTGCAATAAGCTTTCGAAATATTGAAATTACATTTTACTTACCTACCTCTTCTTCTTCTTCTCCTTCGCCTTCTCTCCCAACTATTTGAGGTCGGCCACTCTGGTCCTACACTTCCACTTAACTCTATCTCTGACCTTTCTAACCTCTGATATACTCATTCCTTATTTTATCCTCTCTAGTAACTCCACTTATCCACCTTAACATTCTCATCTCAGCGACACTCATTCTCTGTTCTATCTTTCTATCCACTGCCCAACATTTTGTTCCATACGTTATTGCAGGTCTCACCACTGCCTTATAAAATTTACCTTTTAACATATATAAGGATTCTTTTATCACACAGAATACCTGATGCTACTCTCCACTTCGTCCATCAACACTTAATCCTATGTTTCATATCTTCTTCGAAAGCCCCATCTTTCTGTACAATGGACTCTAAATACTTGAACCTCTCCACTTCTCCCACCACATCACCAGTTAATTTTATTACTAGCATTTCCCAATTCTCTTTCTCCAAATCATACTCTATATATTATGTTTTACTCCTACTAATCCTTAGTCCTTTACTTTCAAGAGCTTCCTTCCACTCTTAAAGTCTACCATTCACTTCCTCAGGACTTTCTTCTATTAGTACTATATCATTTGCAAACAACATGCACTATGCTACTTTCCCCTGTATATCCTTTGTTACCTCATCCATCACCAGGGAAAATAAGTAAGGACTGAAAGCTGAACCCTGATGTACCCCAACTCTGACCCTAAAATCCTCAGTTTCTCCACACAGACTTCTCACTATTGTACTCGCCCCTTCATACATATAAAAATAAAAATAATAATAATGTTTATTTTTACTCTATAATAAATATAAATAAATAATATAATATAATAATATATAATGCGTAAAAATTTGTCTCCAAAAGCCTAAGCTTGTGGGGAGACAAGAGTTCAAAATGTTTCTTAATTTTATAAATTTACTTATCAACACTGTTTACAAATTTAAATACATATGCAAAAAAAAAAATAAGAACAAAAACAAAAAACAAAAACAAAAATAAAAATAAAAATAGAAATAGAAATAGATGATAATAGATGATAACATAATGAAATACAATTATATATTAAAACAAAACAAATTATAAAGATTATTGTACAGAAAAATTAATAAAACTAATTTTATTAATTGCTATTCGATTTGTGACATTGTTACATTATAAATAACATATTTTTTATATAAGTTTAAGTTATCAAAACTATTAATATTGATACAAAAATAATTACAATAATATAAACTAATATAATAAGGATTTCTTTTGCCGAATTCACTAATACATTTAAATATTCGAAAAGTATTATTTACAATTTGTCGAGTACCGTATTTATGCTTAAAATTAATTTTTTTATGATTATAGAAGTAGAAATTGCATAAAACTTCTTTTATATACAGTTGTTTAAGTTTGAGCAAATTATAGTTTTTATATACAATATCAGTATCGATATGGCGGTTTGAAGGCAATTTTAAGTAGTGAATTTATCGTCGATATAAGTTTTTTAAGATGAAAACTATAAGCTCCTCCCCAAACTGAAATCCAATAACTAAAATAGATTGAGCAAGTGCACAAAAAAACATTCGCATGGTAATTGGCAATAAGATATTCTTTAGAGACTTGAATTTATAGAAAAGACTTCTAATTTTTTTTACAGTTATACCAATATGAGTATCCCATTTTAAATACGAGTACTTATCAATAGTAACACCAAGGTATTTTATTGAGTCAACAGATTTAATATGAATACAACTACAACTGACATTATCATGATTTCGATATTTTACTTTCGGACGTTTTAAATTTTGTATTTTTATTTCGTCGATAATTTCAAAGCTTTTTTTCTTAGAAATCATGAAAGGAATACAACATGTATTTTCATAATTTATTTCAAGACAATTTGAACTAAACCATTTATTAACATCAGACATGATTTGTGTGGCTTTAGAAACTAGTTTGGCTTTATTTTGATCATTAATTAGTATTGTGGTATCATCGGCAAAACATGTTATCAGACCATCACATTTTAATTCTAGAAGATCATTAATATATACAATGAAAAGTAGAGGGCCCAGCACAGTTCCTTGTGGAACTTCGTAATTTAAAGTGTTATAGTTACTAAATACATTATTTATTTTAACTCTTTGACTACGATTTGTTAAAAAACTTTTGATGAGATTATTTGCAACACCACGAACTCCATAATTGTATATTTGTTTTAGTAATAATTTATGATCTACAGAATCAAAAGCTTTTTTGACATCAAAAAAGATACCAATTACAAAATCACCCTCATCAAGTTTTTTATGGATATTACTTACAATATTTTGTAGCGCTTTAGATGTACCTTTATCTTTTCTGAACACAAATTGATTATCAGAGAAAATTTGTGATGTTTCAAGAAACTCATATAATCTTGATTTTATACATTTTTCAAGCACTTTAGCTAAAGTATATGTAAGAGATATTGGGCGATAATTTGTACAAATATT
>JAIPRL010009943.1:0-16521 GCA_025469235.1 Pemphigus obesinymphae
AGGAAAACGGTGTTTTAGTATCAATAATTTTAAATTTAGTGAGTTCCGTATTTTAAACCTTATTTTCACCTGTTAAAGTGAGAAGGAAAATGTCACATAAAAAGTACATAGATATATAGATTATAGGCATATGTATATTATAAAGTAATAGGTACACATACATTTTGAAATTTAATATTATGTTAATAACAATTTTAAATATACATTATTGTATAAAATATAAATCGAAGTACCCAACACTAACCATAGGTAGCCTATCTAAAATCTGTGTGCGCAATCGAGTTGTGTTTTTTTGCGCAAACGAATCGTAAAAAAGGTAAATGTGCGCAAACGAGTTGTAGCCCTCGGATCGACATATCGAACTTGACCTAATTAATTTAAGTTCATACCCGAAATCTTCGAAACAATAGAAATGAATTTTTGATAAGCAGGGACAGATGTCATCGGGCCTATATAAGAGCATATTCCACTTACACAGTCTTCTTATTTAATTAATAAATTAATTACTCCCTTTTTTTTATTCGTTTTGTCAAAAGCTAGTTTTCACCGGTTATACTCGTGGTACGAAACCACCCATATCGCCAAGGCCGTTTCGCCGTGACCGTCTCGCCGCCAAACTATTCGCTGTTACCTTGATACCTAAATTATTAAATTATTAAACAAAATATATAACATACTTAATACTAACTAAAAATCCCCCTCCCCCACTTCATTTATTTTAATTTAACATAGCTCTGGCGCTATTTGTGATAGGAAGGCCGTTCTCACGGGATATATTTTGGTTCAGGGTCCTTTAAAAGACACGCCCGGAAAACTACCCCCAAAAAACCCTTCCAAGGGATTTTACTGAAAATGCTTTTCTGCCTATATGATTTTGAATCCAAAGTCTGTATACTTTCTTATGGTGTCATAAGTAGTGGGATTGTTAAAATATTGAAAGGGATTTTCAATTCAATTCAATTTCAAAGGGTATTCTACTTAAGCCAAAAATCATAACTCTTTTTCTGAGAACATGGACCAGATATTTTTGGATTTTATGGTCGGGATCAATCAAGTTATTCTGAATAAAATCAGATCGGGTCAGGCCCATTTTTTTCACTCCGTGTAAGTATCTATAATACCTACCTACTTATACTGTGAATATTTATCAGCAATACAATTTTTTTGAAACTTTTAATGCAAAATGTTGGCTCTTAAACCAAAAAAAGTACGCCATCCCTGGTCTACACCAATTACTACCAATTACTACCAATTACAACCAATAGTACACGAAGGCAATTTAGCAGGTACCTCAAAAGTAAAAATTTAATTTTGTACATTTACAAAACCTGATATTACCTGTTTACTTACTCATATGCAATTTATAATATTTTAATATACAATAATTTAATAATAAAAAGTATATTGTGAAAAATAGAAATTGAAGTTTTATGAGGTACATATTATGGTAATAAAAATTCAGTGATGAAATTATTAGGAATACCTGGTCCAGATTCTCCGAGAGGGTTATGATTTTTGGCTTGATTGGAACAAACACCCTTGATTTAAAATTCCTTTCAATATTTTAAAAATCGACAATTCCATTCCTTATGACACCATAAGAAAGCATACCGAGTTTGGATCCAATATCGAATAGGCAGAAGGGGTTTTTGGGGTAACTTGCCAGGCGCACCTCTTAAAGGAAGAGAGCGCCAGATATATAATAAAATTTAAAAACGAAATTGAGAAGGATCTTCAGTATGTGATCAGTGATACGCTGATGTACCCTCTTTCTATTTAGTGGCAGGTATCTCGAATGTTCTATGATTAAAACTAAGTGCACAATGACCATTTAAAAAAGTAACCCCCCTTTCATCTCTTATATATAGTGTTAAGTATGTTCAGAATAGCGAATAATCTATTTTAAATATTCACACGAGGATGACCACTGAGTTTGAACCCATTCGGCTGTAGGAAGGGATTATTGGGGTAACTTGCCGGTAAATTGGGACTATGATATATAAGCATATTATATTATATTATATATTATATTATTATGTATTCAGGTATCGAAGTAATGGGAAATAGTTTAGCAGCGTACGTGGTGAAAAAGTTCAGCGGCGAGATGGTCTGGCGGCTAAAAAATCCACAGCGAATGGTCCGGCTGCGAGACGGTCATGGCGAAGTGCCCTAGACACCTCGTGATGAGTTTTATTTATCTTAAGTCTTTCTTGTTCTAATTTGTCTTTATTTTTTTTTTTTTTTTTTTTTTTTTGTTATTAATCTATACACATACTTGTATGTCAAAATTCAGCCGATCCTCTGCATAATCGATAATATTTATTATCATTATATAAAAGGAAAAAAACTTGAAACCCTTGAACGTATATTCTATATTGTAACTCTTCTCTAATCACACGTTGAATGTGCACTGTTGACTGTTATCAGGTACAATTACGTTCATGCACGTCTCATATTGTGTTGATAGATTACTGGTCAATGGTATTACTTCTCCAAACTAGTCCGCTGGTAATAATAATTATTAAAATTATTGCACACTTCAAACTCGAGAAAACCGTTCCTTTTTATCGTTTGTTTGCATTCAGTATGTCAAAACAGGTTTGAATTAAATCTAGTTTCTTATTTTATTTTATTAACTCATTAGATATCCAGCCAGTGAGCTTTTACTAGTAAACACCGAAACTGTTGTGTACTTTTCATCTCTATACAGACATTAAAATCTGGATTGGTCGCCATCTTCCATCACATCGATTGTGTTCATGAGTTGGATGTTTGAGCACCCAGAGATTATTGTTTTTTTGGAAATAGTTATAAATTTCTTGTTATAAAATGACAATCATATATTATAATAAAATATTTATTAAACAGTAAAGTCTACAAAGATATATTGAACTTATTGACGACGTGTATCGATCTCATACCTGCGTTTACCTGTCCATATCATATACAGCGTGGCATAATTTGGGGGGAGGGTGTTCCCAAATTTCCTCAAATCTGGACACCCCCCTCCCCCGACTTAAAAATCTTAGTTTGGTTACATTTATTATTACCTATTCTTATTAAAAATATCTAATTCAAACTACAAAAGTGTTTGTTTTAATATTTTTTGATATCCCTTACACGTATTAAAACACAGCTTTTAGTTATTTTTTTTATAAAACACGTTTCAGAAAATATACTTTCTGAGAAACTGATTAGTTTAAGTAAAAAAATGCATCTATGTAAAATTAAAACCATGAATTTGTATACATTTTTTCAAGGGTTACTTTTTATACAATTAGAAACAGAGTTATAGAACATTTAATTTTACAACAAACTAAAAGCTTATAACTTTGGCTAAAAATATATTATCAAAAATCACCCAGGTTAAAAATGTAATGTAGAAAAATTTTTGATTTTTAATTTGGTAATTATTTATCTTTATGCTAAAACTACTCAATATCTAAGAAAAGAGATAACCTTTTCTGAGATTTAATTCACTCAGAAAAGGAAGTTGAATAATGAATGGCACAATTATAAAAGGACGCTGCACTTAAAAAATAAGAAACTAAAACTAATTTTATGCATACATAAAATACCGGGACAACAATCAAATTTAAATCAACAAATTTTCAATCCACATAAATAAAAACTAAGATTTAGTTTACACAATAATGCAAAAAATAATACTGACACAGGGCTATTTTTTAATTTATTGTAGGGTTCCTATTAGCCAAGTCATTTAAAAGAAGGTAAAATTTATCTTTGAATTAAATGTATTTGTAAAAGTTAACTATTAACTCTAGAAGTAGAATAATGTACAGTTATCTCGTTCTTCAATTAGGTCAATAAAGTCCCTAATATCTTGGACACCCTCCGAAAAATTTTCCAAAGTACATCACTGCATATGCATATACATATCGTATATATATATACATAAATTAATACAAATTACATTGTTATTTTTTTTTTTTTTTGTATATCAAGGACAGACGGCGAAAATGTAAGTGCTCATTATACATATACCATATAATATTATATGTATACTGTATATATACCATATTATATTAATTTGTAATATAATTTACGAAAATTATTTATCGATACATCAGTTCTCAGATCTTCACATATTTTTTTAATTTACTATATTTTTTTATTATTATAAAATTGTGAAAATTGTATATTACTCTAAAAATTAAAAATACAATTTATGTAAAATAAATTCCAATTTCCCTTAAAAATGTACCTACTTTCATCATTATCTAATTATAATGCTTAATCTTTCAATTTTTCATTAAAACAATTATATTACATGGCCGAATTTAGAGGGTAGCGAGGTCATGGCCCCAGGGCCCTCTTCATTTTAGAAAGCAAATGATTAGATAACTTGAGAACTTTTGTATAACTTATTGTTTTTGAAACGATTCTTTTTAACCTGGGGCCTCCACCATTTCGAAAGATGTTTTTTTTTTTTGGCTTTTTTCTGTTTTTAAAACGCTTTTTGTTTTTTGCTCCTACCCTTCCCCCCCATTACAGGCGTCAGTGCCCCCAAACTATAAATCTGACCCTGTTCCCTGTTATATTATATTATATAGTATTACTTTATAATAAAGTTATATATTATATTATAATTCAAGTTACATATACAAATATGTAACTTGAATATTGCATTTTTATATATTTTGATCATTTTATTCATTTAAGTGCATATTTATAATTTTATGGGTTTGTAGTATCATAAATTTATATAAAATAACCATAATAATAATAATTTAAATTCGAAATATTAACTAAAAAAAACTCGTTTTGTAATATTTTCTATATTATAATAACCAGCATTTGTAATATCCATAAAACCGTTATTATAATATTTACGATTGACGGTCAGTCGCTGGAATTTGAATGAAATAAAACAAAATTAATTGATCAGTTGCTGGTTCATCATAGTTGTATATAATATTTCTCATTTATTTTTTGTATGTGCTTAGTTCAGTAGTTTTTTCTAAAAAAAATGAACTTTAAAAGTGTTTTAATAAATCGTAAACTAACAATTGACATCCTCTTATTTGTGTAATGCATTTTTGAATACATTTTACTATGTAAATTAATTGTTTTTCAATTATAAACGAGGTAGGTACCTATGTGTAAAGTTTTCTATTGGTCATTTTTAGGACAATTTTCAATATTTATAATTTCAATTTTTAAAAGTATATTAATTATATAAAATGCACAAAATAATAATACACCAAACAAATGACTTCAATATACCAAATTTATATGTAGGTACTACATAATTTAGTGTTAACTATATTTATGCGTTCATAATATTATTGAAATTAATAAATAAAAGCGCATAATAATATATAATGTGTTATATAAAATCTAAGGTGCAAAATAATGATGTCCTTCTTTAATACATCTATTATAAATTAAAATTTAATTATTTTACATTTATCTTAATTATACGGGAAAATTGATCTAAGAAGTTTTAAAATTTATTAATACATAACGTATAGGTATACTATAAAAAAATTCAAATATAACTAACCCGGATATTCAAGCTGTCAAAATATTTCAGATTAGTCATTTATACAAATTTAATAATCTCCTGTACAATTTATAAAATAAATTGTAAAAGCATCAACCCAGTCTACCCAGCAAAGATTTAAATTTAAATTCTGTTCGAAGAAAAAATGTATACATTTCATAAAAATATTTTTTATTAACTTGATTTTTCAAAAACGATTTTTAGGCAATTAAAACTCAAAAATAAGTAATCGAAAATTGTCATGTTATTATAGGTCATGAACTCATGATATTCGAACGTCATAAAGAAACATCAAGTAGAAATTTAATTGACGATAAATATAAACAGTACCTAAAAGATTAAAATAATAGAAAGATATATTTTATTATATTATAATTATAATGAGATAATTTATCTCACCTTAAAATTATTTTTAAACATTTAAAATTATAAATACGTATAGGTGGTACGTACCTACTCATAATTTATTTTTCTTTTTCCTTTTTAGTAAACGGGTTTTAATTTGAATACCATCCAATTATGATATTAAATTATAATACAAACTGTTGTAAACAACCAAATAAAAACTAGAATATATAAATTAATTTAAAATAAAAAAAGCCGGTCAGTAGGGGGTGGAAGAACTTCACTCATTAGGTAGGATACTGCAGGCGGTGAATATATTGAATTTGAAAGCAATGATAAATCATTTCTTTCTAAAAAAAAACAATACTAAGCTAAGCTTCGGTGGATATACTTGTCAATTACTGTAGATTATAATAATAATATATAATAATATCCAATCACTAAATTCTGACTACACCATTATTTTTTTAATCAAAAAATACATATTTAAAAAAAAAAATGTGAAAAATCGAATTCTCCTGTGAAGTAGAAAAGTTATACCTATTATGAATTAATGTCTCAAAATTGAAAATTGTTATAAATAACCTAAAAATAGGTAAAAAATTAAAAATGTTTTTGCCTTCATAATGTACATTCCTACATACATTATTGCTGAAAATTTCAATTTTATTGGTCTATTATTTCCCCGAAATTCGAACACATTTCATACCAAAATAATATATATTATCGAAAAAATTAAATAGCTATTAAAAATGGTACCGACCGCTTTTTAAATTTTGTGTGTGTAGCTAAAATGATGTAATTTTAATACTGTATTAAATTTTTAGGTCTTAAAAACTAAAATTAAGACTATTATGAATTAAATAACCTAAAATTGAAAATTGCTATAAAGAACCCAAATTTGGGGAAAAATTTCCAAAATTTTTTGCATTCATAAGCATTTCTTCTTATAGAATTTTTGGGTACAGACATAAAAAAAATAAACACATTATTGTAAAACCAATACATTATTCCTCGATTCGCTCAGAATCTAAAATGTATGAACAAATCAATTACCTACAAGAATTTTTAGTAAATTTTTTACAATATTTCGAAAGCATTATACCTATATTTAAACCAACCCATAAAATAATTTAGATATTTCATTTTTCATTCTATCATAACTATCCGGTTTATAAAAATGAATAATAACATTAATAATTTTCAAATTATTGTATACATTAGTTTACGTTAATTTTTTTTATGTAAAATATGTGATTAAAACATAAAATTATAAATTTAATCCATTATAATGTATACCTAAACAATGATAATAATAATATATATTATATGATAACCTCCTGAAAATTATAATTTATATATCTATAACATTTTATATTTCAGTTATATAATTGATATTAGATTCCTAAACTTAAAATCAATATTTTACAACCAACTTTTATAATCAACATTTTTCGTCCGAAAATAATACCTTCATTTTATTCTAGATCACGTTATACTTTCATCCAAAAATATTTATTCCTTTTTTACCCACGCCACTACAATTAATATTTTTAGAAGCTTTTGCTTAATATAATTTGTACCTATATAGATTTACTTACTTATATTCATGCAATATGTGCATTTTTTCATTATGAAGTTATTTTATTATAATTTTCTTAATTAAAATAATATTCAAAAAAAAAAGAAAAAATTATTATACAAAAATATTATAAATAAAGTATAAATTAAAATTTAGAATTAAAATATTTATATTTTTAACGACCTTTTTAGGATAGTAGTTTTGGAGAGGGTTAACTTAAAAATCAAATAAGATCCCTCTAAACTTTTATACAAATCAAAACTACATAAATGTATTTTTAGTGAATTTTTAGCTTTGAAAACATTTCATAAGTTAAAACTCAAAATTATATTTGCTTGACATTACAATATCTGGCGAGACGTTTGGCTAGTACCTATATAGGGTAAACAGTGCATCGTTAACCCTGAATTTTTTCGTGATTATTTGTAAAAACTAAGGCCGTCATGCAATTTCTAACAACTCTAAATCTCTAACATAGTAACAGGTAACAAATTAATAAATTAGTATCTTAAAAAAATGATACTCAACAACTAAAATCTAAAATTCGTTAATAAAAAAAAAATGAAAAATTTCTCTAGATATTTACATTAAAATTAAGAGTTCTAATTTAATTTTAATTCTAAAAAGTTAACTCTAAAATGTACTCCCTAAAAATATTATTTTGGTTTATTAATTTATAACGATTTCTTAAAATATACAGGCAATGTATATATTTGTCTATATTTTGAATATTTATGTGATCAAATGTCTGTAAATGTGACATAATACATTATGTACAATTTATCAATAGATATATAGACATATATAGTACCACTGTACCAGGTTGAAAATTATTTCCATATGTTACTTGCTTTACGTGATAACCATCACAAACGGTTAGTCGCAAACCAGAATCAATGACATTGCCGATATCAGTAATGACTTTATTAATTGAGATAATACAAAACCCTTGAAACAGTGGTCACGTTATTCTTTGTAATTATTATGGGTTTTTTTTTGTTTTGTTTTACAAAGACTTATAGGACTAAACGTGTACCAATAAAATAACGATGTTTCTCGACGATTTATCAACATGTCCATGTGATCGAACAAAAGGAATGATGCGAAATTCGAAAGTAGGTATACAATGCCTACACATGCTAACACGCCATTAAAAATCACAATGATTATTATAAATGATAATACTCAATTACCGAGCACGAGTGAATGCAAAATAACACTGCAGTAATTTCGATTATACATTGTCGTTATAATATATATTTACATAATAATCTATTGCAAACTGCATATCATCTATATTTAACAATTTTCTGATATCTATCATAGAACAAAATAAATGTAATAAAATAATATATAGGCGTAATATAGCATGTTTGGATACTATCATATTTATATTGTTATGTTATCAGAGCGGTAGCAAGGGCTTAACAAAACTGGCCCAAGCCAATGGCGCAACAGAAAAGGGAGCGCAAATATCGAAATTTAGTAATATCTATCCCTAAATTACTAATATTGGGGGGGGGGCCAAAAATTTGACGGCCAAAATCTTGTAAAAGTAAGTTGATGACTTTCTATTTTTGCTCATCAACTAAATTTTTAAGGAATGGGGGGCGCAACTCCAAGAAATGTATGACTTTTTTCCCTTATTACCAATTTAGGGGCGGAAATTGGGTTCTTTGCCAAGGGCACTATCGAATCTTGCTACGGCTCTGAATATTATATATAAAATATATATATTTACTAAGTTACCTAGTTGTATTAAGTTATTTTATTTACACAGAAATAAAAAATATGCGTTACACAGTTGGGTGGAATGGTTAGATGTCCAGTATATTACACACAAGTTTCAGTGAATATCAATTACTTAGAGTCAAAGGTGAGAAAAAATGCGCGTTTGGTAAATACCGTATTAAATACATTCAGACATGTGATCAATATTGTCGTTATTTATTTTGTTCTTATAAGTATATTACAAAAGTCAAGAACCAGATTAATACACTTACCGTAAATCATTTCATTTTAGAATTTATTAGCTTAGATATCAGTATTAATAACTAATTCATTTTATAAAGGTACTAAAAATGTAAAAATGAAACTAAAAGACATAAAATACAAATGTTTCAATAAACATAAATATTGTCAAAAAACCGGGAACCACTTCGCACGATAATGATGATGGAGATATTGAATTTAAAAGCAATTATAAATTATTTCTTTCTAAAAAACAAAACGATTCTGAGCGAAGCTTTGGTGGATATATTGGACAATTACTGTAGATTATACAAATAATATCATATAATAATATAAATATTATAAAATATAATGAATAAAAAAAGTTGAAAAAAGTTGAAAAAAGTGCAAAAATAATTTGAAAGTAAAGGGAATAAAGAGACCCTCGTACATGAAAACGCCGTTAGACTACATACGACTTTTCAAAAATAGAAAAATATGAACCTTTTAAACTAATATGCTAAAATCGCTAAATTTAAATTTCAGGTAACTTTAAAACCAAGTCCGACAGCCAAATTCTGACTTAACCATCATTTTTTAAAATCATTAATCATTGATTAAATTGAATTCAAAATATTGAATGATTCAATTGAAAAAAAAATCAAAAATACATAAGTATTTAAAAAAAAAAAAATGCGAAGAATTTGATTCTTCTCTAAAGTAGAAAAACTACATTTATTATAAATTAAATGTCTCGAATTTAAATATTGTTATAAATAGTCTAAAATTGGGAAAATATTTTCGAAAATTTTTTGTATTAATATTTTACGTTTGTGGAGAAAATTTCAAGCTTCTAAGCGTCAATATTTTCGGAGGTATGAAAAACTGTACCACAATCGTGTTTACCGTTTTTATGCTAATTTTTTGATAGTTTTTTCTTACGCGTTAAAATCAAAAATCTAACAATGACCTCTAGTACCAACTAGATGCAATTTGCTACCAGAAAATGACGCTATATGTAATGAATGGAGCACTTCTTATAGAATTTTTGGGCACAAATATAAAATAAAAAATCTAAAATATTACAAAGAAAATGCAACTGGAATGGCAACACGTATAGAAGAAAAGAATGCACAAATGTGCCGAACCAATGAACATATTTTTACCAAAAACCTCTACAAGTTTAGTTAAGTAGGTATCATAATATAATAATATTATAATTATAATATATACCCTATACTGTACCATTAATGTAGGTACATTTTTTATAATTGCAATATTATTTAACAATTAAAGAATGATAATCCTAAAGTTTTCGCAAAAAAAAAAAAATGCATATAAACGATTAATATAATGAATAAAAAAGAAAGTAATATCGTTTATTAATGTTATATATATATATATATATATACCTATGTTTAAAATAATTTTAATATAATTTAAAAAATAAAATCGTATACTTTAGATTAGATTCTAATAGAATTTGACTCAATATTTATTGTTCGATACTTGAAAAAAATATATTTCAATTTTATTATTATTATTTTTTTTTTTTTTTTTGTTATAACCTACCTATAGATTGTATTAAGTTAAATTCCACATCTCTAGACATTCCGCAGTCAATCAAGCTACGTTTTTAAGAGACTTTAATGCACTGTTGAACTTATATCTACATACAGTACATACTATATGGATACTAAAGAAGTATAATATTTCAAATACGGAGAAAGTATTATTTTTCAACGGCTTCCTATTTCCATAACGATGATTTCGTTCAATACCGATAACCGCATTGTCTGCGGCGTACCTACCTACATTATTAATTTTTGAAGTACCTGCCTATATATTATTATACTCATGTATCCGTAAGATAAGTGTAGGGTATACATGTATAAATATATTACATAATATAGATTATAGAATCTATACCTTATTACCATATAATATATAACCATTCTTATTACCATAACCAACTTATGATTCCTGCAATAAAACGGATAAAAAAAAAAAAAAAAAACCGATTGATTAATTTCAATCGTGCCTACCTGTTTTGTACTGGATTAAAGTAGGTAAAGTTATAATGTTTATTACTCTGCAATTATATTATATTACAATATGCATTCAGTAATCAATATTGTATGTTCTATCTATAATCGACTAACCTGCATGTTATAATGACAACGTGTAGTTATATAGTTTAAGTAGGAAACATATCGTGAAGATATTATAAAGTTCATTAAAAATAAATGCATCACGACTATTAAAATTGAATATACTTCATTCCTATAGTACACTCGACAGATTAATATTACTAGATTACAGAGTATACCGTAAAAAAATAAATCAAAAGTAGGCAATTAAAAGTTTTAAGTATAGGTGTATGTAAAATTATAATAAAAAAAAAATAGCCGTATAATGATATAATAATTATTAAACAAGACATATGCATTGATCATTAAGAATACCCTTGCGAAATATATAAATGTTCTCAATGTAAATAGTTTTTATTTTGCTACGAATGATTAATTTCATTCGATTAAAATAAAAAATAAAATCATATTTATGTCATTATAAAAAAAATAAGCGTAAAGTATAAAAATTAAAAATAATTATCGATTTCACTGTATATTTGGAAATATTAAAAAAAAAAAAAAAAAGAAGGTACTAAACTGTGATTGCCTCGTCATCAGCTTTAATTAATATTGAAAATAATAAATATTAATAAATAATACGCGTAAAACATACATAAAACCTATAGTTAATTAAAAAATATATACAAAACGTTAATTATTCAATCGTGTTGCCGACTTTTATTGAGAATTAAATTCTTATACCTGCCTACCTTTTTAATACACTTATTCTTTTATTACCCTTTTAATTTCGGCAAGAATTTTGTTTGACACCGCTATTGTCACGTATTTAGAATAATATTACGTGATTAAAAAAATTTAACTTTGATATCTTCATTATAAACTTCAGAATACAAATCTTTCAAATTAATGTTTTAAATTTACAAAAAAATGCATAAATTTAATGAAAATTAAATTTTAATTTATCAAAATTACAGGACATAAAAATTACATGATTGATTAAATAATGTCTTGTATATCATTTAATTTACTGTGTTTTAATTATTTTAGTTATACTTACACATTCATACCTAATGACGTCTTATATTATCATATAGGTATATTAATCGTATAGGTACGGTTTACAAAACGAACTATATAATATACACTATATTTTATATTTTAACATTAGAAATACAGTAGGTACCTAAATAATATATGACCTATAGGCTATAGGTAACCTAATTAAAATCGTTAAGCCACATCTCTTTTGTATAAATTTATACCTTTTTTTCAGTGTTTTTTTTTTTTTTTTTTTTCGGTTTAGTAATTATATGTCTACTATAATACTACTACTTAAATTATAGATAGGTACACATTGGTCGAATTGAATTACCTAATGAACATTTTAAAATAATTATTTTAGAGTCCGAATATATAATTATATATGCATTTATTAGGTTCGGTTTATAACCTAAAAATATATTGACAAATAGTAATGTATAATGTGTACCAACATTACATATTTTTCTAATAAGCAAATAATACGTATAATAGTGTTATACTATTATACGTATATTGCATTTAAACAATTTATATAGATTCTAAGTACACATGTATTTTTTATTTTTATTTTTCTTCTACCTAATTGTATACATTTTGTTTAGAAAAGTCAAGTAGGCGGTAAAATGTTTTCTAATAGCAAATGTACTTTTCAATTTTCCTAGTAGGTACCCATTGGGAAAACAGAATACCACCAGAGCGCTGTAGTATTTACAAAATGGCCGTTCTATTCGGGTTATCAATTTATCATATTATTATTATTTTTGACATTACCAAGTGGTGTAGACGTTAAACTATTATGAGCACAGAATATATTTTAGTTCGTACGTACGTATTTATTTCCTCAATATTTTCATTAATACATTATTGTAATAATAATACGATTACCTTTAATTTACAATGGCCCTACCTTTAAAAGACATATTTGAGAAACGCCATTGTATTATGTGTAAAATTAATTGAGGTAATTAACTTAAGTTTGTTTTTAATAATAACTATATTAAATTGTATTATATATTATGAATAAAAATATTTTTTATAGTATAATATAGTTAGGTGGTATCTATTGAAAGTATTGTAAAAAATACTTTTAAAATGTATTTAAATACTTGCTAAAAAGTATTCAAATACGTAGGTATTTTTAAATACATTTGATATAAATAGAAATACCTTACAAATTCCTATCGTACCTATATATTAAGTTATATACCTACCTATAACGTTTGACTAACACAAATGACAAATACCCACTTGAATAGTAAGTATTGTTTATAGTTATAATAGGTGTATTGTTTAATATTTAAAGTAAAATAAAATATCAAAGTTCTGCCCCACCAAGCTAGAAAAATGTTTTTTTAATATGTTTAAGTAATTACATATTAAAATTACACTAAAACTAAGTTTATGCGATAAAATATAACAGAGATATTATAATAATGTCATAAATATCGTTTTAGACACATTTCTTTGTAGGTATTTTCTTTCAGTAAATTTTTAAATAAAACCTAACTAATTTTAATTAAATTTGATATTTACATAGTTATTTCAAAATGTATGTCAGTCAGTAATTTTGCTCATTTTTTGTTGTCCGATTTACATTTCAATTCAATAGTAATTTTATTAAATAAAAGTATTAAAATTTTTGCAAGAATACAAAAAAGAAATGTGTTTAAAATACTTTTTAAATACAATTCTTTTTATCTTTTTAGTAGATTATTTTAAGCAATACCTATATTTAAAAAGTGTCAAAACATGTGCAATACAATTTAAAAACTGTTTATTAATGTTTACTATTATATTTTTTGTTTTTATTACATATTTTTATTTGTTGTGCCATAGTATATAATAAAAAGAGTAAATCGTAATTAATAATATAATTACGTTGGATCGCAACTTTGCAAATGCACAACTACCACAAGAAAATAATAATATATTAACCGATTAGAATAACTAGAAATTTATCCACCAGAGAGCGTGTGGTTTATCTTTTTTCCCAATAGATGTGATTATTATCTATACCGTAGTGTCATCTTTTTCCAAAATCGTAATTGTAAAGAATAATATATATATCTAAATTATTAGATTTAGATTTACATATATATACTAAATGTCTTGTATATATACTTATTGATATCTTATGTGTACTTGATAAAAATGTCAATAAACTGTCTGTTTACCTAAAAATAAGAATAAAACTAGTATTTGCTATGAGGTCATGTGTAAAAACTAGTTTTTACTGAAAATTTAGTAATATTAAATTCTGATTTAAATTGATTTCGGATATTTACTGCAACATATATAAATATAAAAGTAAAATTAATATGTATTATAAAAAAATTATATATAATTTGTTCAAACCTATTATTTATTAAATGCATATAATAAAATGAATGTATTATAAAACAATTTGTGACCCCCTAATCCCCTAAGGGCTAGGTTGGCCCAGAAACCCATGGCAGGACTTGGGTCCACCGTATAACCGAGGCATAAGGCAGCCGGAGTTATGCGGATTTATATTTACTTACAAACCAAATGATATACGAGGAAAAACAAATAAAAAGAAAATAAAATTAAAATTTGAAAAAGTATTTGTATTATTAATTATATTAAATAAAAATATTGAATGATGAAAATGAAGAGTAGAATAATACATTGGTTTTGTGTTTGCGATAGTCCGGGTAATTTACAATAGTAATTTACAATAGTATATCGACATATATGTGTATATATTTATATACATTATGTTAATTACAAAAATGTTATTCTACAGATAACGGACACAACAGCTATCTATAGAGGGAAAACACATTATATACGAGGGACTTTACTATTTATAATGACGAAATGAAAATTATTTATTTCGTCACACAATAAAGGAAAAGAAAAAAAATGTATACAAATTTAAAAGAGAAAATTAGAAGAGAAAAGAGAAAAGAATAAAATAAAAATTTTTAAGTCATTAGAATATAGGTAATTTTAACGGGGTGTTTAAACAATAGGTACAAGTGTACCTACCCGACGTCGACGTACGTTATACAGCGGCAGTCTACGATCGGGTAATTTACAAAATACTACACGTTCTAATTGAAAAGTTCTTGGCGGTGATGTTCGAGACATGAATAATAATAATAATATACAGGTTTTTAATAACTAAAATGACCGATTATTGAGTAGGTGTATTAATTTGCAAGGTGGTGCTGGAGAAATAAAACGACTGTCGTTTATACTGTATACGAGGGAATGAAAGAAAGAGAATTAAAATGGGTAAAATGGGACGTGAAAAATATTGTTAGGAGAAAGAAATTGTTAAGCGAGTGTGTTTTTAAAATGAGAGTAATGTAAAATTTATTGCTAAGGGGATAAATAAAATAAGTAATAATACATATATTACCGCGGCCGCTATACACTTCGCCCATCAACATGTTCACGATTTTATAGACAGGAAAATAAAAAAGATTTTACGGCCACATGGCACCAAAAAAGATTTAAAACAATGAAAAAAATGGCGTCTCGAATCGTTGGAAAATGTCTTCGGCCGTGTGGAAAAAACGGGTGCAAGTTGACTGTAGAGCAGACTAAACACGAAAAAGCACAGCGCGACGACGGCGAACGGCCATAGATAATAAATATTTTAGCTATGCGATAATTATTATCTATGCGAACGGCATTCAGGTCGCCGGTCCGCGCTTATCGGTGTTCAGTTGGGAGTGGTGGTAGTCGGCTGGTAATACGTGCGGGAGATTATATATAGTTATGGGAGATATGATATAAGGGAAAAATGTAATTATTATATTGACGGGTGTTTTAGGCGGGAAATGGTGTACGTTTAGGCATGACCACGGACTAAGATACTATGGACATCGCTTAGATGGAGGGTGTAGAGGGGAACGGGTCGCAAAAGTTTCATAAATGGAAATCTGGCATAGCTAACGCTCTATAACGGTTTAATTTAGAGTTAAGATATCATTGCCGTGATATTTAAAAAA
>JAIPRL010009944.1:0-16520 GCA_025469235.1 Pemphigus obesinymphae
GTGAACGAAGTTTTATTAAACTGAAACTTATAAAGACTTATTTATGCTCTACAATTAGTCAAACACAGTTAACTAATCTTTCAATATTATCAATAGAAAAAGAAATAACTAAAATGATAGACTTTGATTCATTAATAAATGAATTTGCTGAGATAAAGGCCAGGAAGATTAAGTTTTAATTATATAACATTTGTATATTTATGTATATAAATTTTTTTTTAATGTGTAAAATATATGTATTAACAAGTTATAAGTATTATTATTTCAAAAAAAAAAAAAGAAGTATTATTATTTATTTTTGATTTTTTGAAGTTATAATTAAAAAAAAAAAAATAGGAAGAGGCTGTTGAGAAATGAGCAAGGGGATAGGTTAACCTTTTTTTTTTGCCTATTTGTTTTTTCTCAGATTTATGAGGGCGTGGCGTATTTTTTTATATTTTCCCCGGTCGTCATTTATCCTAGTTCCGCCTCTGTATATTATGTTAATTATTTATGTATGAGTAAAAATAAATAAATCCTGTCAGTTTGACAAGTACACGTGTAAGGATAAGTTATAACTGTCGAAGCAGTAAATGCTACTTTTTTTTTTAAATATTTTAAATCAAGTTTTAATATTTTTTATTTTTTAATAAATATAGTATTGAAATGTATTACAATTAAAAATTCAGAATAGTAAAATACACGATTTGTATAATTTTCATTTAAATGACGAACTGATATATTTGCTATATTGTATTTTAAGAAAGATTAATTGAGTATTTGTAATCAGATTAATACAGATTCCATAACACGATTAATCGGGTTGTATAGATTGTTTAATTTAGGATTCTAAGGATTTTTACGATAGTGACTGACTCTGTTTTATTCGGGTGTAAAGGCTTCAATACAGTTAATGAGAATTGAAATGACAAAACCTATTTTGTTCGGAGTTACTGAAATGTCCATTAAAAAAATCCTTTTATTTTTTTGTTTCCTATACACTGTTAGTATGAAATGTGTAATCTTATCAGCTGGTATAGCTCGTATTTTATCAGCTGGTAAGTATAATGTTATCAATAATCTGCCAAGTTATAATCCAAAGTTTAAACAAATATATCTACGTAAATATTATTATAATTTATACTTTTAGTAGGTACGACTATAGTTATAACATATAACTTTTATAACCCGTCAGATTCATCTGAATCTATGATAATAATATCAAACACGTTAGATCCGATCAGAAGTTTATAAATATTAAATTAGATATTAAATCAGCTGTATGGATAAATATCGAACAATGTATTATAATATTTAATGCATTAACATATTAATAAATTATTATTGAACATAAATAATAATAACACACACACACATATATATATATATAAATGCATAATAATATATGTTATCAAGATTTTCTAACAATAAAATAATTATATTTAATATAACTTCAAAAGAAGTATGTTGGCTAAACACCAGACTCTAAAAAATATTAAAAGGCAGTAAGTAAGTGGTTGAACCACTTAACTTCTCGGATAGGATACTGTTAGTAGATATATTAAATTTAAATTAGCCTTCTATAAAAAAAAAAAAAATTTTGAGAAGAACCAGGTGTAATATTTTACGTATTGATAATTATGAATATCAAAATGATTATTTTAATGTATACTTATATCTATAGATATGCTAAATTGGAGGGGAGATTTAGTAGTTCCATGCAAATTAGCTTACATTACTTTAGTATTAACTTTAAGTTACATACTATTGGGTAAGCAAACTTCAAGTTGCAGTATTTTTGTAATTATACTTATATACGGAAAATGTGTAAGATAAAAATAAAGCAAAAACTCGAAAAATTGCTCCTGGCTCACACCCACGGTGGAATTTTTGACATAAAAAATAATTGACACCGCCAAAATGATGAAAACAGAAGTACCCCTATTCATAATGCATTTTTATTATGCTAAAAATATTTTTATTAAAAAATAAAAATTTCGAATTAAATAAGACCGTACGTTGTTGTTCACCACCTCCTCTCTACCGTCGTATAACCTGCGATGGGAATTTAATATAATTTTCGAACACTATGTGGTTAATGAAATATAATATCGTATAACACGGTCACGTCCTATCAACCTATATAATATTACCTACTCTGCCGAGACAAATAGATGTTGAGTTCCGTGGAAAAAATTTTAAATATTGAAATAACTTGTTCAGTATAGAGAATATTAAAATATTTACATGAGATTTAAAAAGTCCATCACTGATAATCAAATTCAACAAATTTTACTATAAATAGATCGAATTAAGTACGTAATTATACCCACATCCCTAGATATAACTATTATTATTATATTTTATGAAATTTTCCATATTTTATATATTACCTCTATAGGTCATAAAACAAAAAAACAGAAATTAATAAATATCCAGTGCCAATCTATATATCACTGTTGGTTATTATAATATAGGAATTCGTCATACATTAAATGCATACTTACTTTTATAAAAAAATTTCTGTTAGACTCGATGCGTTCTATAAAATTAATTTCTCGTTCGAATTCATCAGGTTCTCAATTCTCTGACCAAATATTAATATACGATTATATATAAATATATATTAAATATAATATATAATATGTATATATATATATTATATATTATATATAATATATCAAGAGTAATCAAATTGAAAAATATTTACTATAAACGGAACAAAATAAATACATTCATTATCTACTTACCAATAACTATAACAATTATTATGAAATATATCATTCAATTTATTTATACAATATAAATTTAAAAAAAACAATCCTGATTCATCCAAAAATCAATTTGATATTATGTTTTCGCATGAAAAATTTACTGTAAATACTTACTGGCTCACAGTTTTTAAAATTGTTTAAAATTTTTAAAACGAGTACGTAGTAAATATGGTAACTTTACTGTCATTTTTAAGCAAAAAGTTCAATTTATATATGTTTTCCGTTATAAAACATAGTTTTTCTTTATGCATAAGAAAACTTGTAGAAAAATCACATAAGTTTGGAAAGTACCATCGTGAGCGAATATGCTATCAAAAAAGTACTTAACTGCAAAATTCCTACTCGTCTCCTTCCAGAAAAATTAATATATTCTTCACACTGCACTAAATCTAAAATTTAACGGTCAGAAAAACTGTATACCTATGTGTTATATCACACATGGTATATATTATATGTTACTCGTATTATAACATATTATATGTAAATACCTACCCAAACGGAGTAAAAATTAAAAATATTAATCCAAATTAAATGTTTTGTATTATGTATATTTTGTAATTATGAAAATTATAAGGACTATCTTAAAACAATTATTAAAAAACCCTACTATGTGAGCATAATACAATCCTGGTTTTTAAAGGTATTCAATTTTGAGAGTATCAAGGAATGTAGGTATTGGATTTACAATTATACGTTTTAATTATAAATGTATAAATATTTTCGAGAAATACGAGTAAAGTAAGATATTTCTGGTAGGTGTCTATAGAGGTTTTCGATACGAAATTTGTTCCATTTGATACTTTCTACAAGTAATTTTTTGATCTGTTAGTAGTTTTCGAAAGCGTACCTTTAAAAAGGAATATAATACCAAAATTTGTTATAAATTAGGAAATAATAAATAAACTAATAATTTTTACCGAATATAGATACATAAATATCGTGATATACATTATTTATAACTACCATAAAAGACCGAAAATTATTATAAATTAGAAAATAAAAATGCCAAAAACTGATATGTACACCGAATATTTACTATAACACTGTGTATATTAATATCGTATTTTTGACTAACCATATAAACACTAATAGTAATACTCATGTTATATATACTGAAGGTCTGTTCAGAATTATTTTATCGAAATAAACGATTCATTATTGATTTAAAATTCAATATACCCACCACCAGTATTCTACGGAACGAACAAAGAAATATCAACCCTATTGACCGAATTTTCAAAAATAATTTTTATAAACATTTTTAAAAGATTTTTTTATACATTTTTATAAATAATTCAATACAATTACAAATATAACAAGAATTACATTAATATTATTATACAGAAGCACATATATTTTATATTAAAATATATTATAACGAATACAAATTTTATATATTGATATATATCGGTAACTACTTTAATGAAATGTAAGGACGGAAGTCAATAGAAATAAATTTTTCTAGAGTGTATCCATTTATCATAATATAATATAATATAATTATAGCTCATACCTATAAGGACTAAAATGTATTAAAATTGTTCGATATCAGTTCGTAGTTAGTGATGTAGTATGCAAGCAGCCAACTTATAAGAAATTATTAAATTGACCTATAATATTTGTTATGATAAGAATTATACGATTGGCTCAAAGAAATGTTGTACAGTCGTTTCTCGATCGCTTTATTATAATTTAAAACATACTTAGTATTCTCATCAGAAACAGCAGAATGTAAACATTTTCTCGGATTAATCAAGAACATAATAATGTAATAGATACATCAGTAGCGTACCAAGAATAGTGTTGTATGAGAAGATGAATTTTGAGGGACGCAAAAAAGGGTTGAATACTCGTAATCTTCTTATAGGTACGTCTATGACTACAATGCGTAATAGTTTATTGGCATACGTTACTGTGGAACGTTAAATTTAAATATTTTTAGTTTTTACAAAAAATCATATTTTTTTTTGGGTTATGGGAAGAGGTGTGAGTAATTGCTATTAAAAGTTTCGATACGACTACTATAATTTTTTATTTAATCATTTTCGTTTTGACTCAAATACATAAATCAACTGAGTTCTATTGTGAATTCACTGTATGAGTGTCTGGGGATTCGCCAACATTCTACAGGCTATGACTATGATTCATTGTCGTTTTAAAATAAAGGTTATTATTGCTATTCCATTATTTACAGGTAGTTGATAGGTTAAAACTGTAATAGTAGGTCTTGTTTATCATAAACTAAAACTAAGCTTTAAAACGATTAGATCGGTTGTATCTTCAAAAAAGCAATATATGTATAATTTTATATATATTTCCATTAAGTATTAATAACTAAGAGGCTGAATTTTGAATCTAATGGTTGGTATATGGTTATCCTTGTCTACCTTCAACGATTGATAGTAGATGTTCTATTCGATATATAAATTTATGTACACAAATTTATGGGAGAATAAAATCGTATTAATAAGATCTTTAATTCCAAATAAATGACATGACATTAACATATGTATATTGGATATTTTAAGTAATGAAGTTTACGAATTATTACATATTTAATATTTATACGAAACGTTAGAAGTTTGTATTTATTTATTGCGGTTAATATATAGATATTTATACTGGTATATTATGGATCTTAATGTTAATGGTTGTAGGGATGATTGTAGATTTGTGCAGTGAATCCTAATGGATTACTTTTGACATAAAGACCACAGCAGCGGCTAAAGTACGAAAACTTATTTTCTTACACTTATAAAATATAAGTATGGACATTTGTATTAAACTGCTCAATTTTTACGAATTGTAAAAATGTATTGGCAATATCTCCATTGAGGTAAATCCTTCAGGACCTATCAAATATAACGATGACAAATTAATAATAAATATTATATAATTAATAATTTTGCCATTTCTTTGGGGGTACATAATTAATGTGAAACGAAAGATATAAATATAGAGTGTGATTTATTTCAGTTTTAATTTCAATAATTGTTTTATTTTATACAAGTGTATTTGGACTTTAGAGATTATTTAGAGATATATATCTAATATTAGATTTAACACGTTTCTAACACAACATGGAAATGACATAACAATGATTTTATCTGGCAGACCAATGCGTAGTGTAAACTCCTGTATAACTCAGAATATTGTCTTCGTGGACACAAGTAGAGAATTTAATCTGGCGATTTGAATAATTAATATAATATTATGATAAAATGTATTGGTTTATGAATTCAAAACGATCAATTTACATACTATGTACGACAATAGTCATAGACGATAATAAGTTTGAATACGTCATGAATTAATGTCATCATATTTCATTATTATGCAAATTTTAAATTGGTGTATCGATTTTTAAATGGACCTTAGAACTACGGATACGAATATTATGCTATAAATTATTGTATGATTAAAATATTTGTGAATTTAATTTTATTAAAGAGAATTTATATAAATGGAAAACTGATTTCGGAAATTTTACCTACTCACTATTTATTAATGAGACATTTTCATATATTTCTGATTTTTAAGTGAACTGATGTTGAACTGTGTGCTTTAGAATAAAGTTTAGTAATCGTAGAAATGTCTATATTTACCCAAGAGAAATAAAGTGTAGCATAGACGCTCTCTGACAAATAATACTTTTCGTTATATATATATATATATAGATAGGTTGGTAGCTATAGTCAAACTTGAGTAAAATACGTTTTAAAAATATTTCAAATACATATTCCAATCAGAGGCCCTCACGCTACCCTATCGTTAAAATAAGAAAAATTTTAATTATAATAACTATAAATAAACAAAAAAAAATTAATTTTATTATATTTTCTAAAAAACTTGAAAAATTTTTGATAAGTAAAAAAAAACGTCCTCCCTCCAAAATTACGTCACTGAACAAAGTATAGGTTACATACAAAATAATAAAGTAAATATTATTCGTCTACAAAATTATTAATAAATGTTTGGTATGTTTATTTCACATTTCCTATAGTTATTAATACTACCTATACATATCTACAAAACTATTGTGAAAATAGTACCTATAGTACTTATAGTATGGACTATAGTCCATTTTACAGTTATTAATTCACTAATTCACTATTCACTAACAGTAATTATTATAACATTAATACTGACATATTGCGTAAAAGTTTTAAAATCAAATTATTAAGTCATTAAAATTAAATATAATCAAAAATTGAGCGAGGTGTTAAAACTAAATTTAAAATAAAAATCAAATTTTATAGAAAATTCATGAAAGGAAGTTCCTAAGATTTTTCTGAAGAAAATGCGTAAAATTAAGTAATAAGTCTTTCGAAATGGAAGTGAAATACAAGAACAAGTAGAAACTTTAAGATGGGTTTAATGGAGATTACATTAAACAATGAAAATGCATTTTCAATTATAGTAGACTGAATATATAATAATTACTAATATTATAGCACTAATTCGAATTTTCCATTTACTAAATATTTTTAAATAGAAGACAAATTATATTAGATTTACATTTTATTAAAATATATAATAATAGCTAACAATTATTATTTCTAATTATAATAAAAATACAAATTTTAATTAAAAAAATTCCTTTCATAAAAATTTGTTTAAAAGTAAATTCGATCAATATTATATTTGTATTATATACTGGCTACTTTGTCTACATATTTTATCAGCAAAACTTTAGGGGTGAAGGACTTTTAGAATTCATAGGTCATTTATAAAATTAATCAATTAACAATATTATCTTTCAAAAAAATTCGGTCGCTGGCTATTACAGATCCCGATAAAGCACATGTACATAAATCAAACTACATGAATTGGGCTTAAAATATATTACACCCGAAAGTAGTTCCACTAATCACATACGAGTATAATGTTAAAAAATTTAACTTGAAAGCTGTGGCACTAAAAATTATTCATACTTATCAAGAATTACTCCCAGTAAGTGTTGCACTGAAAATAGTGTAAAGTATTAATGTAAGTAATCGAAATCTAAAATGGAATTTTTTACTAAATTTTAGCTTAAAAATAATCTACTAGGGTAAAATCGTAAGTATTATCTCCAGGAAACTTTTAAAAAAATTTTTCATTATTTTAAAATGGATTAGCCATATAAAGGTTCTATTATAATAACAAAATGAAATAAAAAACCTTCAAAATGCAATCAACATTTAGGTATATCATTAAAAATCAATAAAAATATTTCAATTACAGATTTATATACTATTATACTCTTTGGGCTTAATATAAAATATCATATAATCAATAATAATATTATATCATATGATTTTTATGAATTGTATTTTTCACACCGTTAAATAAAATATTTAAAAAAATTCAATACATAATTTTTAAGTAAAGAATTAGCTTTGACTTTAAAATAATAATATAATTTTTAAAATAGTATGTTCATCCTTAATATTACATTCAAAAATGTAAAACTCACGTCTCATACTACCCTTTCCAAATAGTAATATCAGTTATGTTGGTAGTATATTTTTATATAATAATATATTTTATAGAACACTGTAGAATATTGGAAGTTGATGGCATTTTAAATTATTAAAAAAAAAATTTTTTCTTATCTAGATGGTAGTGTAAATATTAATAAATGTTAAATTATACTTAATGCATCTTATTAATACTTATATATACGTAATATGTAATAAATTTGATTTTTTTTTTTTGTTGATTATTATGCTATTGTGTTGGAAGTATTTATATTAATATTAAAAACTTTTTTCATTAGTTTTTGAGTGTATACAAAATTGAAATATATTTCATTAACCAATTAAAAATGTCAATTTATACTTAATGTATACAAATAATGAATGGATGGTATTAAATGTTTATTTACAAATAATAAACAGATTTCAGATTTGTAATAAATCGTAGATTTAGAATAAAATGGTTCTATATCATATTTATCATATTATCCAGAAGGGTGATTTTTAATTTTTGACCATTAAAATTGCATTTATCTCCGCAATAATATCTCCAATTATGCCTCAAACTTAAATTAATATATAAATCTTAATTTTATTTAATTTAGCTGTTTTACATTATTTTTTATATAAGTATATAACTAATTGATTTGTAAAAAAACAAAAACCTTTTATTCACTTTCATTCGAAATAAAATATTTCTACACGTAGAACTATTTAATTATTGAAAATAAAAAAGATCTTCACATAGAATTATTTCTTTTCTAATAAATGAACTTGTAAATTACAATTAAAAAAGATTTTTTTTAATTTTAAATTCCACTTATTATAATAGAACATTAAATATAAAGATCACGCATTTTCTAGGGGAGATCACATAAGTACAATTTATATGGCTTACTTATTTGAGAATAATGCAAAATATTTTAGAAGTACTCTGGAGATAATACTTGTGATTTTAACCCTATTTTTTGATTTAATAAATTAAAATATTAAATGAAATTATATTTACAAAAAATGCATTACAAAACTAATTTCATGGCAATATTTCACTTATATTATAATTTTTTTTAAAATATGTAGACATACATATAAATAATAATATCTATATGTTAAAATGTATTACCAATAATATATTTTTTATTAATTATATCAATATTTTATTTAAATTACGTTTTATAATGATAAATCAGTAAAACAGTTGTGCATTTATGAGTACATTTTATGTATTTTGATCTAATTTTTTGCAAAACGAATTTAATTTTTCAAAAAGTTAATTCATATTTATATTAGAAATTGTTTATGCAGCTGATCAGCAGAACGGTTATTTATATGAGTTCCCTAGTTGAATGCAAGAAAACGTGCACATATTTTCACTAAAAAAAAAAAAAAATTAATAATGAACATATTATACTTTTATAAGAGTATAATATATATATATAACTTATTGAAGTTTAAAACGGAATTGATGTTTAGTACTTTATGTATAAAAATAGCGTAAACACTTTTATACAAATTTATGGATATTATTCTAATTAAATTATAAATGAGAGAGTAATAAAGTTCTGCTGCGAGAAAAGTGTTTTTCGTAACTATTTGTTAACTAGTATAATACATATAGTTCAGAAAAATGTAAATATATTTTTGGAAAACTTTGTAAAAAATTTGAAAAATAGCTATCGTTATAATTTATTTTGAATTTTGAAACTGTGGTAAATTTTAACGATAATATCATTAGAAAAATCATTTCAAGTTCGATTTTTATTAATAAAATGTTCAAGATTTGAACTAATATTATCACTCATGGTCTATTTGAATCCCCCTCAGCCGACATAGCATTCAAGACTATGGACGACAAGATCACTTACTGTTGCTAATCTTCTCGACCAATTATCCATAGAGAGGGCAGAGTTTGAACCTATTGGTCTAGTAAGTGTTACACTTTAATTTAAAATATAAAATCAAATAAACGAGTAATCTAGTAGAAACAAAAATTAACACAATATTATATTCTCTATAAGTTTTCCATATATTGTGTATGAGAACATAATATTATAAACGTCATTAAAGGAATTCAATGTTTTTTTTTTTGTTGTAAATAATACAAAGATTATATTATACATTTGTTTACATGTTAAAAAAAATGATAATATTCATATTCACATACTTTATTAGTATTATTGCGTTGAATATAAGTCCCCAACGCATAAGTATTGTTAAATTGCCTACTTAACACGCCGTGTTGACAATTAATATATATTCCGGTTCAGATCGTCCACTCGACCGGCGAAAACCGGTAGCGTTCGCACATACATGTTACCAACGGTGAGCGCTATTATCGACCGTCGTGACATATTATATATTATATTTTGTAAATATGAAATTTTTAAATTTCGTTTATACAAAAAAATTTTATTTTATTTTTTAAATTCTATTGAAAAAAAAAAATTGGCTTATCATATAAATTAATTTACAAACGTGCAATTAAATCAGGTAAAATAGAAATATGATAGATAAATATAATAAATATAATAATATAATAAATATAATTAATACATAAATATATAATATTGATGTTACACTATTTAATGTATGAGCGGGCAATATTGACAATATTGCAATATTAATAATTTTATTATGTACGCTATTTAATATTAAATATAACGTTTTTATAACCATCTGTATATACGGCGGCAGCCTCCGACCACATTAGAGTAACGGCGGATGACGACTATCGGCGATCAATCATAGAGCACCCGGATACAGGCTGGACCGTTCCGGCGGTTTAGTATGCACGCGCGAAATCGGACGGTCTTAACCTGAATATAGTATGAATATATCGTATAGATAATAGTGTTATATTTAGTTTTGTTTTTGTATTTCTGTGATGTTTATAAGTCAATAAAAATGAAAAAATGCTAATTATAATTTTTCATTGAATGTCTGTAGCTCTTTGTCGTCCCGTGAAATGATTATTTATATTAAATTTTCGGGTATATTTACGTACAAGAATAATATAAACTATTATTATATATTATATACGCACATACACCGTTTACTTTCAAATGTCATTTGTTATTTATACGTAGAATATTTTTCATCGTGGTGTTTAAATAATTTTTGATTACCGTCCAAACTTTTACGTTTTTTCATTTGCTCAGTAAAATATTGTTTTTAAAAAGTCCCAGAATTCGACTCTGGATCTACCCCTGACTCCTATAACCTATAATTCATTTCTAAATGTATTTAAACCGCAATATACAGTTGTAATATATATATATATATATATATTAAACATTTATTTTCCAGTAAGGAGTACGCACATTATTATTATTTATACTTTATAATATTTAAGTTGATATTCAGTATCATTTTTATTATAGGTACCTCCTATCTATACGAATATTAATTCATTAACATAAATTGTACAAAATACGAATATATTTAATTAATTTTGTTCATTTACTACACAATTAATTTAAAACCATATACATAAATATTAAATAATTAAAAGTAAAAAAAAAAAAACATTTAATATTCTGTGTACAAAATAATCGTTCTCAGACCCGGCCAGAGGTACAGATTGATAATACAAAATGTATGAAATGTACCTAAGTATATTAATTACGATAATTATAACGCTTCAACGACATACGGCTAAATGTATGACGTTGTAATAAACTCAAAGCACAGGAGGTATTTATTTCATACCATATAAATAGTAATTTCCATGTAAGTATATCGTCCATTAATTTTCTATAGTATATGGAAATTTTTTCAAAATACAACTGACACAGTAACCGTCATTTATTTATTTCAATACTTGGTTAATGATTTTAATAAACGTTTTTGTATTAATTATGTTACCAACTATATGTTAATATTAATACTGAAAATTGTTATTTCTGAAATCTATATGGCCAATATATTAGTCATAGAACGTTTTGAATAATCCTAATCTAAATATAATTCGTAACGCTATATGATATTTGGCAAAGTTGTTTACAGTAATTATTTCATAAATTATATGAAAACGGTTTAATAAAATTTAAATGTGTAGATTTCGTGTAAAATAATAATAATAGTATAACATGTAAATAATTTTCATGTATTGCATATTATTACATGAATGTGCAGGATTAAACGAATGCATTTTCTCGTCGTTGAGTGGTAATAATAGTTTGTTTATTACTAGTTTAAAACTATAATATTTTACTCTATAAATGAACAGATAGTTTGTCTAGATATACACCAAATAATAAAAATGTATGGTCAGAATTACGAGAAATTTTGCCATGGAGATGCGTTTAAAACCAATAAAGTTATACTTGAACTTTTTATTCCGTTTATCATAAAATAAAAATAAATAATTGTTTTTCTTAAAAAACTAAAAGTTTGAATGACGTGCATAATGTATATACAATTAAAATAAATAAGGCAGGTATAAATATACCTAGCCAGTGTAAAAATAAGATTCGGAGTTTTGTCACTACACTTTCATCTCGGCTGTTTATAAAATATAACCTCGGTAAATATAACTTGCAGCATTATTTTGTGAACGACTTGAAATGTTTTTTAGTTCATTGTATTTGGTACACGATAATTTTTATGAGAATTAGTTACTTTTTGGTAATTATAGTTAGTAATTGATAATTTATCACGTCGTTAGGATAATTAGTAAAAAACTTACAGCCTGAAAACGAACGATAAAAAATGTGCGTGATGATACTTCGTGATTATTATTTACCCGAGAGAAATGGAGGGTAATTTTGGGAAAATGCCATCCATATTGATCGTGTAAACATTTTTTTTTATTTCAATAAATTAAGTACAAATTGTATTCTTAAGTTTTTGTTATAAACTATTATAAATCATGTTGTAATATAATTTAAGTATTAAAATATTCCATAGTTATATTACTAAGTGCCATATAATATAGAGTTCACGTAATAATGACTATGATAAGAGTATGTTATAACATTATACATTTCAGTATATTATATCATGTTTGATTTATATTGAATTTATGTGGTCTATCAAAAATAAAAATAATAAAACTAACCTAAAAGAATTTACAATTAGTTGAATATTGTTGTAAGTTTCTCGAGAGAAAAATACGTCATACATTTCATAATGCAAACATATTACTAATTATAACTCAAATTATTACTTATTTAAACGTAAAGGAAAAACTGAAAACATAGTTTACCTACTGTATAGTATCTATAATATTATTGTATAATAATAATTTCTTCAACTACTATCGATATTTTGTCTGTACAAAACTACATTACCAAGAAATGGTTCAATATAAATATATAAATATAAATAAACAGATTCATTTTATTTTCATTGTTATTTTATTTAGTCGGTTGGTGAACTTTTTATGTCTGTATCTCTTTCCTTTTCGTTTAATTGAAATTAATTGCAATTTTAATTTAATTTTATATTTTCACTAGGTATATTTTATCCAGTGTTTTGTATAAGAAAACAACAAATTTATGATTTCCATATTGTAAAATAGAGGAAATAATGAGCAATTTATAATTAGTGTTATAACCTATTCAGTAAATCTTTCGGTAGGTAACGTATACATTTGACATGCCATAAAATTAACTAAAAATTAAAAAATAAAATGATTTTTCATATTTATCGGTTTTTTTGTTTTAGTGCATATTACGTGCATATTTTGAGTTAAATATTTATAAGTAATAGTCCTATAATAATTCAGTTTTGCACTCATATTTTATAAAACATTTATGGATTAAGAATTGTGTTACCAATAATCCTATATAGTTTTCTGAATTCGTAAACCACATTAAAAAAGATAAGTATTTTTAGAATTTATCAAAATAAACTTTTGGAAATTTCCTTAATGTACGCATTACACGTTGAATTTCGGTGTTAATACACGACTAACTTGGATATAGTTATCTATAACCAACATTGTGATTTTCTCATGCGTAAATGAATATGTTTTTTCCGATCTATACTAATACTGTATTTTACTTTAAGGTTTATTCCAAAGTTTACCCATACAACTCAATATGATAATTTCCAGCTGTACTACACCGCCGGGACAAATATATCAATTTTAATGATGTTATATATGTAGAAAAATGTGTACAAAGTGTGTCATATATTGATGGTTTCATGTAAAAATTTCAAGCCAATAAATATTTTTTTCAATTTTTAACGATTTTATGCCATTTTTATGAGATATGGCCAACTACAATTCACACGATATCAACACTTCAAATTTATCAAAATATACTATATATACACATTTTACAGTTTTTATTAAACTGTATGATAATCTCATTTAAAACCCAATTGTTCTTTATCGTAGGTATATATTTATAAAATAAAATATATTGCGATGCATCTTTGAATAAGATGTTAAGCATAATGTATTGTAGTTTTATAACGAAATTTATTTCCCTTGGTAAAAAAAAAAGTTTAAATATAGGAATATTTTTTATTTTTTTTAGCAAAAATAATATAAGCACGAATGGTGTCAAGGTGTAAATTTAAATTTACATCTCTTCGGTAGTAGGTGTATAATATACTTATAAATAAAAAACGCAGCAACTTTTAAAAGTGGTAATGTGTTATATAAATATTATAATAAAATGTGCAGTGAACGAATATTCCTATTATGAACCCACAACACTATTTACCATTTAGAATAATATTATGTACCTTATGCCACTTATATTGTAACGTCTATTATTCCCCTATAAGTATAATCTCATATATAAGTCTAGTTAACGTTGCTCTAATAAGTTTCTGGGGATATCGTATAATCTCTGGAAAGTTATAAAACTTAATTTTTAAACACTTTCAGAACACTGGTATATTATCATATGAATCAAACATTTTTAACTCTTAAATTCACCCGATTATTATTATTTATTATTTCAAACGTGTAATTTAGGTAATAGAATAATTTTTTTTAAGACTATCTATTAGTATCAAAAATGCGGTATAACATATAAATAATTTTAGTTTTTACGCAAATAAAATATTTTGTAATATTTTGAAACAGTTCATAATTTTAAAACTATAAATTTCGATTCATATTGGTATTATTTATATACCTACGTAATAAACTGATTACGCTGTAGTACTCTATAATGTATAATATAGTATGTTCTACAAAAAAATATATAATTTAATGCTTGTATTTATAGTAAAACATATTTGTCCAACATGAATAGACATTTAAAATATTTTTATACTATAAGAAGACACATTTAATTACAATAAAAATGATTAATTTCTAAACTATGAGAACTCCGCATTGAACTGCATAATTCATTATTGATTATGATATAAGTACAATCGTAAATGTTTTATACTTTGATGAATTGACTTACAAACCGAGGAACGTGTGATAACAACTATTAGGGATAAGTGTAAACTTTTTTATATTTTATCTATCATAACCCTTTGATAAAATGAATTTAAAATAAATTTCAATGAAAAATCGTCATCATCCAAATAAATCTCTCCGCAAATAATATTGTGTTTACATAATATATATATATATATATATATATATACTCATATATACAAAATATATCTACAAATTTTTATAAAATTATATAATATTATATATTATACATATCCTTAGTTATGAAAAGAGAGAAAAAAATGCCAAGGGAGAGATTAATAGGGACAATGACGTCTTCACTATAAAGTCTATCGTTATTTGTTGTTCATTGCTATGGCCATTAAAAGTAAAAATATACTGTGGCAAAATGTAGACACCTCGTTGACAAAACAGTGAGATTTTGATATTTAAAATGGATGGTTTTACATTAAAGATAAAAATCAATTTTTTTTTGTTCATCAATGGCATAATTAATAATATAAATGTTAAATATTCTCTAAACTAAAAATAACTACAATTAACATGTTAACGGATCAAAGATCATTGTCACAATTAAAATCAGGGACTGGTACCTTTTGGTTTTTTCGGTTCTGGTTCCGGTTCTGGTTCTCGGTTTTTTTTTTAAGGTTTGGGTTCCGGTTCCGGTTTTTCAAAAATTAAGGGTTAGGGTTTCGATTCCGGTTCCAGTTAATGCCGGTATTTTTATAGGTTCCAAAAAATTATTTAAAATGCTTACTTTTGATAATACTGTTTAAATTTTATTTTATTAAAATGTACATTGAACATTAAAGTTTTATAATTTATTATAATAATTAAATACAATTTATAATATTTTGTAATACAATATTACAAAAAAAAACAGGAATAATAATAATAATACTGTAAAGAGAATAAAAAAAAAAAAAAAATGATTAA